>JAHREE010000076.1:437643-513541 GCA_033628505.1 Tringa tobata
GGGGGGGGTGGTGGCGGTGTGTGGGGGGGTGGTGTTAGCTATTTGATGGGCTCCCTCCCCTCCCTGCGCCTTCTTCCCTCTGCAGGTGAAGGGAATTACCGCTCCATCACTCAGCCTCCCTCTGTCGGTCCCTTGGCAGATAATTTCGGGCAGTTTTCAAATTTCCCCCCCCCCCCACTCTCTTGTTTTTAATTTTTATTGTCACATTTATGTAACAAGTGCCTGCTTGCACGTTAGATTGGTGTTGCCGTCTAGGGCGTTGCATGCTCCGGGGGTGCTGCATCCAGTGCTGTGTCTGAACATTAAAAAACATGTCTTTCCGTTGAAGAAGACAGAGGTTAAAATGAATGAAGATCTGAAGGTTAATTTGAGCTGGCTGCCTCAGGATCATGTAGAAGCCAGCTCTACCGAGAATGCCTCAGCTACAGGCTCCTCCCTGGTTCCTGTCGTAGACCCAGAACCTGAGCTTTTGGTAAACCCCTGGGACATTGTCTTGTGTACTTCAGGGACCCTTATCTCCTGCGAAAATGCCATTGTGGTTCTTATAATTTTCCATAATCCCAGTCTTCGTGCCCCCATGTTCCTCCTGATAGGCAGCCTGGCGCTGGCAGATCTCTTAGCGGGCATTGGATTGATCATCAATTTTGTTTTTGCATACCTTCTGCAATCAGAAGCTACGAAACTGGTTACGATTGGACTGATTGTTGCCTCTTTCTCAGCATCTGTCGGCAGCTTGCTGGCTATTACTGTTGATCGTTACCTCTCCCTGTATTACGCTTTGACTTACAATTCGGAGAGGACTGTCACTTTTACCTATGTCATGCTTATATTGCTCTGGGGAGCATCTATCTGTGTTGGACTGCTGCCTGTAATGGGCTGGAACTGCCTCAGAGATGAATCCACCTGCAGTGTTATCAGACCACTCACTAAAAATAATGCAGCAGTCCTTTCGGTCTCTTTCTTGCTTATGTTTGCCCTCATGCTGCAGCTCTACATTCAAATCTGTAAAATCGTGATGCGCCATGCCCATCAGATTGCCTTGCAACACCATTTCCTGGCCACTTCCCACTATGTGACCACCCGAAAAGGAGTGTCTACTTTGGCCATTATTTTGGGGACTTTTGCTGCTTGCTGGATGCCTTTTACACTCTATTCTTTAATAGCAGATTACACCTATCCTTCTATATACACCTATGCTACCCTCCTGCCAGCTACCTACAATTCCATCATCAATCCTGTAATATATGCTTTTAGAAACCAGGAGATACAGAAAGCACTTTGGCTCATCTGTTGTGGCTGTATTCCTTCTAACCTATCTCAGAGAGCAAGATCACCCAGTGATGTCTGATTGGCAGCTAGGAGGACGCTCCTAAACGTGTTACTTCCCAGACATTCTTGCGACACTGTCTTTGGTTTAGATGCATTCATTAAATGGTGTGTAATGGGTTCATATAAAAGCCACAGGATGCACAAACCTCTTTGTAAACAGAAAACCCTGGTGACCAGAATGAATCTAGTGGTTTAAGGGAGACTTCCAAAATCAAAATAATCAGTGTTACAGATTTAAAATGTTACTCAGGGTCTTTTTGTTACACTACCCAGACTTTGCCATGATTTTACATTAAGTTTGCTAATTAAAATTAGATTGAAGCAGCATACCTTCTTTGAAATTATTTATGTGATTGAGTTAAGTCATACTGCATGTTACAGTCTGTTGTCAGTGGTTTTTTTCCCCCTAATTAATTTTAAAACAGGAGAAAAAAAAGGAAAACCTGTGTCCTGTTACCCCATTTGTGTATCATCAAAATACTCTTCAAAATAATGGCCAATTTTAGCAATTTATGTGGTATTTATTGTAATAATCTCAGTGCAACAAATATGCTCTAAAAGAGGAAGTACTTGTATAGCTTTTTATTTTACGTCTCAGCATGAATTAGCTTGATAATTGTTTTAAAGTGTTACCTGTTCTCGTCTGAGTTCTGGCAGGATGTTAAAACAGAAGATATACTTCGCCTTCCTTTTCAAGTCAGCCATATGTTTTCACTTAGATATGGGACATCAGAGCTCATTATTCATTTTAGAAAGAATTCAGTGGGGAGTTTTGAAATTGATGAAACAATATTGCCTCTTTTGGCTATGCGTTTGTAATAGACAATTCTCGGACAAGTTTATCTTTTCAGAAGTGTATAAGAAGATATCTAATAAAGTAACCTAGAAAGTACTTGCAAGACGTATTTAGCATCTACGTGAAATGGTTCCCCTTAAGTTTATTATCAGGTCAAAACTATTGCCACTTGTTTTCATTGTTCTGCTATATACTTAAAATACTGAAGTTTATAAATTCTCTGAGCAGATCTGGTTCATAATTGTATGCAACCAGAACTGCAACATGAAACAATATTTTCTCCTTTTCTGGCAGTTTCATGCATTACAGATTGTGATTCTTCTCACTGTACACGTGTCAGTTCACTTCATTATAGGTTGTTAGTTGTGGTCAAAAAAGCAAAGCTTTTCAAACCGCTTCTCACCTTTTACTGAAGCCTCATTAGAATGCACTGGAAATAAAACATTGTTTTCCAATTTGAAGACTTGATTGTCAGGGAGAAAATCTTCCTGGCAGGTGTCTTCATGAAACTTAAGGTGTGCCCTACTGTCAGCGCATGGAAGTTCATAGAACCACTTCCATTAGTGTTGATGGGAACTCCATGTGTTAATGCCCTGGCATCAGTAGGATGCTATATTCCCTTGAAGTTCAAAGTCAGTATACTGTATTGTTGCTTCAATATCTTCCATTACAGTTTAAAAAACCCCCAACAAACTCAAGTGTAAAAATAGCAATATTTACAGTTCAATGAAAAAATATACCTGTATAGTATAGGAAGTAGAGACAACCATGTTGCTGGTCTGGATTTTTCCAGATGGAATCTGTCCTTTTCACATGGATGTTTGGGTGACTGTAGCTTTTTGTGGCAAAGTTTCTGTAACGTTAAGAATCATACGCTATACACAAAGCTGAATCTCAAATGTGAATGAGTTGTCTGTAAACAAGGCTCTGTAGAGATTTCTATGAGCAATAATTAATTTTAGTTGCAATGCTGGGTTCAAATTCCGTTATTTCTTTGGTTCAATCTTCATGATATTTGGCTCTTACTTCGTAATCTGATTAGTTTAAGAATTGCATGGCATGGACCAGGAGAGCTGTGAACTTGCAGCTCCCTTGGCTTCACTGCGATTTACAGATGCTCAGCACAGTTAGACTATGACCCCTGCTCAGTGTAGGATATCGGTGTTCTGTATCTACTTCTGAATGCTAATGAAACTCTAGTCATTGCCTTGTACCTATTTTGTTATGAATTTTTGTATAAGAAATAATCACTTCATAAATATCCATGCTATGTATGCGTGCAGTTTTGCAAGTATGCAAAGTATGGGGAATAATTGGCAGTAAAAGTCATGAGCTGAATAATGTAGAGAGGCTGAATAATGTAGAGTGGCACTTTTTAAAACAAAAAATAAGTTAAAGCCATGCAAAATTTACACTGCCTCCCTCCATTTCCCCCAATTGTTATTCTGTATCAAATTGTTTAAAAGTGTGATGAGGATGAGGAGCTACAGCTGTGACCAAAATTTAGTCCTGAGGGCAACTGTTACGCTGTTTATGCAGACCTGTTTTCATCCTCTTGGATAACCTCACAGGCACTAGTGTTTTTCTCTCCACGGCACCCAGGTGGTAGGGAAGCCAGAGAATAACAGCACAGAGGGAGATAATGTCGTCCCCCCACTTCTCATGCTGGTTCACTGAGTGTCCTTGTCATCTTCCTCACTCCACAGGCTGCTCAAATCCACAGAGGCTCTCCAAGAGTGCCGGGGGAGCCGACCTTTTCC
The DNA here is from genome assembly GCA_033628505.1 of Tringa tobata. NCBI lineage: Eukaryota > Metazoa > Chordata > Aves > Charadriiformes > Scolopacidae > Tringa > Tringa tobata. The sequence goes on from JAHREE010000076.1 coordinate 441,529, forward strand.
TTGTGCCAGAGCAGAGAGATTTGTAATTGGAAGCTCCTCTCCTGAGGACCAGTGTGAGTCAAATGATGGGAAGAAGGATTAATTATAGAAGTTCCACAAAGCTAGCTCATAGGGATGTGACTTGCCCTCGTTTGAGGAGTAGCGCGTGGTTACCTTTCACCACAAACAGGTGAGAAACATGATTATTCCTCCCAAGCTACTGCTGTGGCCTCCAGTGAGGATGTTGTCTCTTTCAGAAATACGTTCTTAAATTGAGACTGTGCAGCGTATGCCAGAATATCCTCCTGGCAGTCAGTGACATAGGTTTGCCTGCAGTTGTCAGAGCAAGCTTTAACATGGTTTGCAGTGCTGGATAGATGCGATATAACACACCTGTGAAGGAACTCTTGGGAGGGGGAGCAGATCTGTGGGTACAAAGCTGCCTACCTCACTTGCACAACAGAAAAGCTTGACAGGCAGACACTTTTCAGACCCTGCAGAATTAAACAATTTTCTGCCATCTTCTCAGAGTTACAGTGGAGGCCCTGCTTCTGTATGGGGAGGTGCCAGTATCCATCCAAGATCCCTCTGAAACTGGCAGAAATCCAGCTAGCTTGCAGGATTCTGTCATTTTGGTGTCCCATTAAACAGCACCCATGTGTAAGACCGGGGTGTTAGATTCACCATTCTGTGTACAGTGAAGGATCTTTCATATCTCTGTCATGATGACAAAAGACCTTTTTCTTAATGCGTAATTTTGTTTAAAGAACTGGAGTTCATTTTTATTTACTAAGACACTTGACCCAAAGTTAGTAACAGGTTGTATCTTGGTGGGCAAAATGTACTGTGGTCAGTGTTTTTGTATATTCATTTTTAAAGCTTGGGAGAGGATTTTTTTTTCATTGTCTTGTTGGGTTTTTTGACCATTTCTCCTAACATAAGATTTCAGCAATAAGGGGAAATACGTTTTTAGCACAAGAGCAATAAAATCCTCCATGTTGCGGGTACTATAAACTGCTGAGTAAACTCAGAGCAATAGAGAGGAAGCAATATCTTCTTTAGACAAAAAAAATAGTATCTTGCATAAGGACTTTAAGTAAGCAGAAGTCTTCCTTTGTTAAGCAGTTGCTATCAGACTGATGTGGGACATTATTTCTGGTTGGTTTGTGTTACAGTTACTGAGTTCCTGAATAGAATTACTCAACAATAACCTTTTACCTTAGTTCTTGGATCCTGAATCCATGCTATTTGCAAGAAGGAATTATGTACTGCAGTGGGGATTTTTATTATTTTCATTGTTTGGCATTTAGTTGTACAGCATTCTGTGGATAAATTCATTTCATTCAGGGATCCTGATTGTAACTTGATACTGAGAATACTCTTCACCAAACAAAAACTGAGAATACCTGAATGATGTGATGCCTGACAAGATGGGTATGATAAATGATGCTAGCCCACTCTGAAGGCAGCTTGGCTTTTAAAAGAACAAAGTTATGGTATCATTGAAGAAAACCCCCACCAATACCCAGGGTATTTGGAAGCAAGCTGAAAGGCCTGCTATGGCTGCTGTATCTTCTTACCATGGACAGTCAGTGACATAAGGCACTGTGTCCATCCTTCATGTTCAGGGGCCAGCCTTGAGGCTTCTTGGAGTTGCTAAAATCCCTCCATGGACAGCAGCCTTTGTCTTAGGCCAGCATCCTTTCCGTCCCCAAAGAGTTATTTTTCTAATGCCTCATTTTCTTAGGGATCGTTTAGCTTCTAAAAATAAGATACTTGTGAAAAAAGTTTGATAATTTCAGTGGTAAACTTGGAAAAACAAATTTTTCACATGCTTAGCGTATTGGACACAGTGTATTGCATGTTAGTGAGAAGGCCCATAACTTGACTTGCAAGTTGCAAGTGTAAGGCAGCAGGGCTACTCAAAAGTGTGTGAAATTTGGTGGTTAGCCAATAAAAAGGCCAGTGCAGATGACAGTGCATTACTGCAATTTGGGAAACATAATTTTAAATGGTATTTAAATTTCGTGATTATTTTTTTCCTGGTTTTTGAATGCCATTATATAAAGTGGTGGTTTACCCTCTCTTTCAATGCCGCATTTAGTTTGGCTTAGTGGTAGTCCAGAGATGCGCAGTGGAGAAAAAAATAAGATCTCTCAATCTCCGTTTAGAGAGGGGGGACTAAAAGAAAGTAGCATGATTTATATGTCATGAATAAACAATAGCACAGTAAAGATAGACTAAGCATGCATATCTCCCCCATCTGTCAGCAAAAGACCAATGAGACTCCCAGTAAACTTGAACGGTCTCGTATCTGAAAATACTTTTGGGTACAAAAGGAAATTACCCCTTAAAACTGGGTGCTGCTGACTTCTTCAGACAAAGAATTTGCAGTTCCTTTTAACGTATCAGAAATCTGGATGAACTGCAAGGATATCTGCTTTCGTACTAGATGGGTGCTGAAAGATGAGAGGATGGAAGTCTTCATGGCTTGGTGAATCAGCCAGGTAACGCGGTGCTTGAGGTTGGACAGAAAGGCTGCTTGGATAAATGCATTCCCTGTGAGAAAGTTATTTTGAACTGTCCATTTGGAACCTTACTTGGACGTACACGGAGCACCTGAGAGGGGCTCTGGGGTGAAGTACAGCAGTCCCTGTGTGCTTGAGGCGGGCAGTATTGCTCTTCCTGTTGAACAGTGCCTGGAGAACAGAAAGGAGGAAATAATGGTCAGCAGTGAGGTCCTCCTACCTTGAAAACGTGACCTCATGTCTTTTATTCAGATTGTTATTTGTCTTGTTAGCACAGTCTTATATGGCTCCACTTGACTTTTTTTTTGTGGAAAAATATTGAAAATATACATGTAGAACCAACAGTAGATTATTTTAGAGTAAGTCATTACGTACTTCTGTTTCTTCTAAGGTGCAGCTGAGTTTATAACTTTGCAGTAACTTTGCATTGTTTCTTTGAAAACAATGTGCCCTTGCACTAAAAAAAACCTTAAAAGTCCATGCTGCAGGGTTTTTTTTTCAAAATTGTCGTGGTCTTGTAAGCCAGACAATAAGAAACAGTTGCATATTTCACTGTGTTATACAAATTTCTTCTAGAAGAGAAGGAAAAAAACCCAAACCTGAATGTAGGTTAGATGAAACCATATTGTAATTAGCTAGTGCGTCACTGCTGTGATGCAAACTAATTCAGTGCCATTGAAAGGATAAGGGGAGATTTTCCGGTGGAGGATTTTTGCAAGTGGGTTGGGAAAATAAAACTAATTTTAAAACAAAAGTCAGTCAAACTTGCATCCCAAACTCCTTGAATTTCCTTTTGAAGAAATTGTCCTCACTTCCCCAAGCCTTTTGTTTTGCACTCTACATATGCCAAGGCAATTTTTAGAAACTCTTGCTGACATGCTAAATATTTAAGTGGATGAGATAGTATAATGGGTTTCCCCCTTCCAGGTGGAGGGAAGACTTTTCTCTCCCAAAACTTGTGAATTGATTTATTTATCTGATATCTCTTAAGTAAAACAGACATTTCTAAAAAGCTTATGGACATTCACTGCACATTTAGGGGCTTGATTAAATTGCTAGTGTAGAGTAATTCAGCTGATGGCCATAGGATTATGGGGGAGAGGGGGGTGTTCTCCCCTTACCCCCCTCCAGTAGTAAGATGTCTGGCAGTCTTTTGTGTTTCAAGGCAAACGTTGATTTACAGTTGGACTCGATGATCTTAAATGTTTTTTCCAACCTAAATAATTCTAGGATTTTAAGAACCTGCCTCATATAAGTACAGTGCTGCGTTCTTAGGTAAAAGCTTATTTACAAAGGTTTTAATAGTTTGTTGTAACCCTTTCAAATATATCAGCAGCACTTTTTCATTGAACAACTTCATTGAGCATTTCCATTACACTGGAAATTTATGATTTGCCTGTGGGGGGTGGGTGAAAAAGTGAACTGCTACCGTTTTATTTACACTGGTGATACTGGTTTTTCCCCAAACCATCTGATCCCAACCATATGATCTACCATGATCTGTCTGAGCACAGGCCTAGTCTCAGTTTCTCAAGGAAAGAGCCAGCCAATACTAACTGCATATGCTGAGGATGGCATCCTGCAAGGATTTACCTTGGGAAATGGAGGGGCCATCCACTTTTAAGGAATAGATGCCAACAAAATAGATTTGTTTTTAAAAAAAAGTATAAATAATTTTTAAAAGACAATACCTATGTTCAGGTTTAAAGAACGTAAGTAGTAGTTTATTACATGCTGAGTGGAGAAACAGTTTCTTAGAGCATTTTGGTATGCCATTCACTGAAGTATTATGAGCTATCATACTTAAATAGCATAATTACATACTGAAATGTAATATATATACATATTTATTGTATTGATTTAATTTACGTTTTATATGTATGATATGCTGGATATCATGCTCTATACCTTCAGTGTTATAAGGTCAAAGTTTAACCTCATTGCTGAGGCAGTATCATATGATTAAATAAAAGCATTGCCAAACTTGTATGAATGTTGCAAACACTGAAAGATTCAGTGGCAAGTAATCAATATTTCAACAAACAAAGACAATCCAGAGGCTTTGGAACGGAGGTTAAGTCTCATGTCTTTAATTTGCACAAAACCCAATGCCATCTTTGGGATTACATGAATGTGTTATATGGCCACATCTGGGGCAGAATACAAGAAGGATATGTATCATTAACATGACCCTATATAGCAGTTACATGGTTTTGCACACACTGTTCCCTGTTTTCGTTTTCTCTCTCTCTGTGTGTCTTTTGTAGGTACTTTAGTAACAGGACTGCACAGATCATGAGACTAAATAGCAGTCCATACTATCATGCGACACAGGCGCATATTTTGCCCTGGCTGATGTTAAGCTGGGGAATATTACAGTATCTAAAATATCTTATACATTTATTTTTATAGGGCACACAAAATACACGTATACTTCAGGAGTGTATGTGTTCTAGGAAAAGTGACTAGGAGCTATGAGATTTAGGGCCAAGCTATGGAGCTCTTAATGCATTGATTATTTATGGTCCCTATAGAATTTTCCTCTTTCTTCAGTGTTTGCTAAAATGAAACCCATCAAAATAATCAGGAATACAGCTTCCACTGCTTTCAGGGAAGACATATTTTATAATATGCAAGTGAAAGCAGCTTGACCTGGCCCTTGGAAAACTGAGATACCCACATCCTGAAAGGGATATACTGTTGTGTCCCCGTGGAGCTCAAAGAGTGGTGGCCCATCCATGGGGTTTTGTTTTGCTGCTCTTTGGTTTCCCTCTGACAATGTACTCCCTCAAGTCATGAGCAACACTCAGTCCACCTTCTGCTGCCTCTGCCCCAGAGGGCTCATGAGGAACCAGCACCGAGGTAAGGCTTTTCTGCAGTGTTGATCATAGGGTCACAGCGTGCTGGGTTTGGAAGGGAGCTCTGCTTTCAGCAGAGAGCTTTCTGAAGACATGATAGAAAATAATGACCCTTTTTTGGTCACATTCCAACCAAATTTTAGCTCCTTTCTTTTGTAATTCCCTTTCAGTGTAAGCAGAGACTTCCCTAAGTCAAGGAGGAGGAGAGTAACTCTTTGCTGGGAGCTGACACGCTCCATCATGCAGCTTTTTATACAGTGGATGTCCCAGAGCAGAGCGGCTGAATGCACAGTAGGTCTGCTCGTGAGCTCAGGCTGGTCCCACAGGTTAAAATGTATAGGAGGAAAATGTGGTTTTCCAGAATGTGGAAACAGTATGTGTGATTTGTGCCAAAAGTGTGGAATGGGTATTGCAGCTGAAGAGGCAGGTAAATTGCCTAGGTTACGTATACAGCAAAATGCTCAGGCAATCTCTAGGGTGACTTGCCTGTACTCAAATAGCAGTCCCAGGTACGTATGGAGGAGGAGAAGAATATGGACTTCTCAGTTCGCCGGAGCCAGAGCCCACCAAAGGAAATGGGCATTCTTATTTTTGTCGTTATTTCTGGAAAGAGCCACGTTAGACCTTTATCTGTCTTGTATGTCTACATTTTTTTACTCTTGGGGGCTAAAATCTACATTCATGTTGTCCTTTGGTCTCAACTTCACTGTCACAGCCAAAACCTGCAAAAGTTGATTGTAAATGTGTTTACAAATAAAAAGAAATTTCATAGGATAAAATGTTATAACTGTGCCTCTGAAATAAAGCTGTAAAACTCTGTATTTAACTTCAGGCCATGAAATTTGGAATGCCTGGACCAGTAGAACTACTTGTAATGTTCTAGACTTACTAACTAGACCCCTACTTTCTCTTTATTGCCAAATGCAATTAAAAATAACCTATGATTTACCATGCTCATCTCATGAAATTCTCAGAATTTTTCGTAGGAAACAGTACAATTCATGTAAACTCCTGATACTACTGACTGCAGTGTGATTCCATGCTGAATTCTAAAAGCTTTAGCAAAAGCAGCTGCATGGGGGTAAGCTCTCACACTACAGATCTCATTAGGAGCCAAATGGCTTTAAACCAGTAATTTAAATTCTGCATGTTGTGCTTTTCATATGAGAACCAATTACTGGTTTAGTACATAAAGGCCTGTGGTTATTTCTTATACTAATTTAGGGTTTTTTCGTTTGACTGTGGTTGAAGTTTGAACCGTAGTTTGCCAGTATATGAAGTAATTTTAAAAAGAAGTGAAACATCTTTGCCTCAGTTCCCCTTAAGATTAAAGCTTTGGATTGCAACTACAGAGCTTCTTGTTGTTATACAAGATAGTCATTTAATGCACTTTATTTAAAGAAAAAAAAGGCACAAGTTATTTTGTTTATAAAATGTTACAATTGCACTATGCTGTAAGAATCGGTTAATAAATATAAACTGTACAGTTTTGTAGTTAACATCATAAGTGTTTAGTCGTAAATGATTGAAACAATTACATGTTTCAGTTAAATGTTAATTTTATATGTGGTATATGTAACCATAAATAAATTTTCCTTTCTAAAAAAAAGAATGGTTGTCTGTTTAATTTAATTGAATTTCACATTCTATTTCCAATAACAAAACTATTCTTTCTAAAAATATAAAATTAAATGTTTCAGTGCAAAGAGATGGCAGATAACATGACTAAATTTGGGGGATTAAATTCAGATGTGCAGACTTCAGCTGATCTTCTGGATGTCCCCTGCATCCACTAACACTGCAGAAGGAAATATCAGGCACTACAGTTCTCTACAAAAAGTCTGAAAGAAGAGCTAACAGGAATTGCGGGCTATGGAGTTGTAAATGAAAGCCAGGGTGCCCTTTCAAGTCTACCTTCCTTATCCAAGTTAATTTACCTCTACTGCAATTCTCTTCAGACACGCTGCCATTTATTATTGTATATGCTCAGTTTTAGGGAACAAAACTCAGTATGGTTGTACAAGAGGCTCTGCATTGGGTCTGGCTAAATGGATGTAAATAATTAATATTTGAGTTAGGGATCATTAACTGGGAGAGGTAAGAGTTGGAAGAAACTATGTTAACCTAAATATTTTTTTTAGAACTTTGGTCCTGATCCTCCAATTAAGTAACTGCAGAGTCAGATGCATGGTCGGCGTTCTGTTTTCTCACTTTGACTGTTACTGGCAGGCTGAAAGAAAATGGTGGCCTGTCTCATTTTCCAAATAATTTTTTTTTTTTAAATGTATATTTTAATTCTTCTGAATGGTTTTCTTGAATACCCAAGCTTACTTTCCAGAGATATAAATTGATGGAATGAGCTACATCTCTAACTGTGAAGCTGATTATTGTGTACCACAGCCAGTGAAAATATGACTTCTGGAAGAAACTGACCAGTGACTGACAGATACCCAGGTAAGAGGCTGCTTCCTTTATACGGTGCAGGACTATAGTCCTGCAGCTCAGGTGTATCCTGGAGGAGATCTTAGTGGTGTTTACTCCTACCGGGCACAGCTGTCCTCCCCACCTCTTGCATCAGACATTCAGGCACCAGCTACTTTATTCAGAGAAGAAGAAATTGGTGTCGTGGTGCAGGGGGCGAGTCCCAGTTTGTCTCTCTGCAGTTAAACTACAGCCAAGCAGACTACAGCACAATGGTGATCAGGATCTATTTGATAAATGGTTTTTGCTTAACTAAACATGAACAGCGATTACACAGTATAGACCCTTAGGAACTATCAGCCATCCAGTCTACTAAACTGGAAAATGAATAAAAATTAATGGGGAAAAAAACAATAGAGAGGGAGGGGAACTAAATGTTTCACCTAACGGAGAAGTCAATATTGAAATTATGTGGCCAGGGCTGTTTGGGGATCTCTTTGGGCTTAATTGCTGGAGCCTAAAGTAGGGCAGTAAACTGTACCTGTTCTGACCATACGATGCATGTTTAACCTGCTGTTGCAGTTAGGAGGACTAGGAATAGCGGAGATGGATGGTTCTACCATCTTGGCATTGCTGTGTTGGTGCCTCTTGCACACCTGACAGCATCAGCCCAACAGCTCCCTAGCAGTCTTGGATGGAAATATCATTAAGAGGGCAAAATGACCGACCAAATCAATAAACGGAATAGTAAAAACGTGACAAAACTTAGTGGCACTCTGCCAGAATTGTGAAGGAATACCTATTAAAATGGTGGAAGTATTAAAGACGTTACAGAACTGGTAGGTATTCTGGCTGCGTTTCTGTTTAGTGCAGGTAATGTCCTGCTTGCAAAGCAAGCCAGCAGTATCACAAGCTGTTACAGAAAGTGTTTTGGATTAACTGGGAACTTGAGATATTGGCAGTGCATAGACCACCCACTAACAACTACTTTGTCCCCCCCTGCCAAATGTATAGCACTTTATGCACTGTGGTTGGATATCAGATATGTCAACTAAGTCTGGAACTAAGCAGAGGGTAACAGCAGAATTTTTAGTAATGGGTATACAACAGGAAACTTCTGTGGCCAGTAATAAATGGTTGGTGTATATACAAGGATAAAATAATTGAAAGCTGTCAGGACATCAAATAATTTCCATGCTACAGTAAGCAAAAGAAAGTTTCTTTATACGAGGCCCACAAGTAGAAATTAAAAGTGTGTAGTTCTGTTATTCTTTGGTTCAAAGAGGTTGGCTGCAGCATTCCAGGTGCACATGCTTGTTCTTACATTCTTCTTTCAAGTGCCTGTGGGTCAGACAGAGATGAGCTGCTGGGACACGGTGCAGTGTCTTACCTTCTTATGGTGTGTCTTACTGTCTTGTTTATAGCAGGATATTGGAGAGTGACTACAACCTCATCACCGTCCTATAGCATGACTCTGTGATGTCTGTGCAAAGCGTGAGGCCGCTACAGCTCATGGATATTTGTTGTTCATCACTGAAAACTATAGGAAATATCATCAATCTGGCTTGTTTGACAAAGACAATTCTCTTTGCAGGTATTCAGGCTTTTAAAAAGTTCCAATTCATATATACCTTTCAAAGATTTTGTAATTATCTGCGATCATATGGATCTAATTTTTTTTTTCTCTAGAACTGCTTTCAAAGCTAGCAACTCAAACCTAATTATTATATTTTTTTAGGTTTGGTTTTTTTTTAATTGAGATGTCATCCTCACAACAGAAATGTTCCCCAGGTTATTAGTCTTTGCATTGTTCTGACCTGGATGCGAGCTGAGCAAACCCAGTGCTGTACAGCACATTACAGCCAACCCTTGCTTACGATGTGCAAATCAGCTCTTGAGCGTCTTCCACTTGCAGATTTTATTGGGATTTTGTTCTTTTGTATCTGCTGAAGTGTTTCACCCCCTTATTTTGTGCTAATTGTAAAGATGGTGGTCTTTCAATGCAAGGCAGTCTTTATCTGACAACAAAAGGTATTTTAATATACCAGGACATTTGTCTTCCCACCAGTGGCCCAGCAGAGCTGGTTTCATCTTCATTTTTTATCATGATGTATGGGGTTTAAATGATGCTTGACAGAGAGCCTATATAAATACGTTCTTAAGATGCATCGAGTTTGCCATCATTATCATTTTGAGCTGTCAACCGCAAAAGCGTTCTCTTATGATTTCCAGAACAAGGCTCATCGCTCTCCAAATCGTTGAGCTTACAAGGGGAATGCAGAGGATGGGGCAAGCCAAGGTGAGGGCGCCCTTACAACTCCGGTTTCAGACATCAGGCAGGTCTAATTGGCAGTGAGAGGATTCCAAAGTCTCAGACTGACCTAAGGATTCCCCTCACTCCCCTGGATATTCTTACTCTTTCACCTTCGCCAGAGGGGTGACAAAGAGGGGGCTGCTTTTCAGGAAGCCTTCATGTTCCCTCCCCTTCTCTTTTAGATGCCATCCATCGCTGCAGCCTCTAGTTCCCATTTGGCTTTTTCCAGGAGCTGGCCTTTCTCGATGGTGGCAGTGCAGTGCGAGGACGTCTGTAGAAATCACTGTTGGCCAAACAGTGCATCTCCAAGCACATCAGGCAGGAGAAGGAAGCATTTGCTATTTGCCAGTTAAACCCAACAGAAGAATAATTTCCTCCCTGACACCCAAGCAGAATCAGGTAGACCCACTGCTCTTGAGAGGGAGAAACGAGGGCAAACTTCCACTTTGCTCCCACTGACCGAGAGGCAGGGACCATGGTGGGGCTGGTCCCTGCACAGCCTGTCCCTTGCAGGCTCTGCCTTGTCTCTGTTACCCTGCAGACAGGGTTGGGTTCACTGCCTGGCAAGGCAGGATGTGCTGTGCTGAGCCAGGGCCACGCAGCGACAGCTCATCACTCCCGTGATGCTTTGGCTCCTTCTGCAGCCTAGTTTCTTGTGGAAATGGACTCCAGGATTTATTGTCAATGCTGGATTCCCCTTCCCTTCAGACAGCTTTCTCTGAGAACTAATAAAGCAGCTCTGGGTTTTGGTGGTGGTGGTGTCTTTTTTAATTAAACAGCCTATTTTAAGGTCCCTGGAGTTCTCTGTAGTGAGGTTGGGCTTGTTTTTTTCCCTCCACTTCTAGGAATAAATCACAGGGAGACTGTCCTGACCTCAATGCTTGGTCCATTTCATTCATCATGCTCCTTCTGGACAGTGTTTATTTGCTTTGTGTCCAGCCACAGCTTGTGCACTGCCTTTTGCAGAAACACAGCCGTCCCTGCCAGTAGACACGTCTGCTCTGAGATCTTCAAACCCCCATGCCTGCCATCACAGGGTGGTTCGGGCAGGCTCAGTTTCAGCAGCTGCGTGTCAGCTCTGGGACCGCTCTCAACAGGCTGCCCGCTTCCCCAGGAGCACCAGCGGCTCTCCTCTGATGGTGACACTGACCTAACCCTGCACCCCCCAGAGCTGTTGCTAAAACATTGCCATTTCTGCCAGCAGCACCACATCCCTGGGCCTGGGAAGAGCGGGCTCTGAGGGGCAGACAGCGACAGGCACTGGTCAGGGAGATGGATTCTCCTTCCCTTGTGATACCAAGTTGCAGGAATAGCCGTTGACCCGTCCAGGAGATGTTTGCTGCCCAAACATCCATGGTGTGTCTCCTAGAGGGGAGAGTCACCAGGCTAGATGGGTATGTGTCAAAGGCCAGGCTTGTCCCATGGACATGCGGCGAGGCTGTGGTGGTAGCAGTGTGTACACAGCAGACCACAGCAGCTTTTTGGTTTCCAGCTCGTATCATTTCAGTGATTTCTCCACACTTACACTTGATTTGTTTTACCAAGGAGTGTTGTATTCTTCTTCAGAGATGAGATAAAGCATTCATCAGAGCCGGGTAGTTTCCCCTATCCTCTTTAGCATTTTTCTGCTTCTACTTGATTCTATTAGAGGCTGTTTTAATGAGCACTCATTAAAGGCGCATCTCTCTCCAGAGATCTAAGCAGCAGAATCTCCATCATTTTCGCTGTTTCACAAAATGATGCAATGCTTGTTTTAGTCAAGTTAAAACCAGAACAAAATGCTGCTCCGTGTCCCTTTCAATCATCTCACCCTCAGCAGTCATATGCAAAAAAGACTGTTGCTTTTTCCTCTGTTTAGAAGTTATTTTTTTTTACACCATTTAAATGACAGCTTAGTCGTATGATAAAGGACTTCCCCAAGCACAGGTCTTTCCCATGTGTCAAAATATCAGTGGAATCCGTATTTAACATCAGGCACAGCTGCGTTGCAGCCGCAGGTGAAGCTTCCCCTGTGAATAGCTGCCGTGATATTAAATCGCTCTAGAGAGCGCTTCCTTCTGGGGAGCTGCTCTGAGACAAGAGGCAGGAGGGCTCTGGCCCCTGCAGTGGAAAATCAGCGGCAAAAATGCCTCACAGCAACTGAGTACCTGTAAAGATGTCGGTATACATGGAAAGGTGGGCTCATATAGAGTAATTCAGGCCATTTATGATAAAGTAGCAATATTGTTTTCAAAGATACAGAAGCCTTGGCAAACACGTGTCAAGCGCTTCACAGCAGATGGCCACGTGAGCAGAAAGAGGTCATGCCAAGCACGCAGCAAATTCAAATATCTGCTGCTCTTCCTTCTTGCTCCCCTGTCTAAGGGCTTGCTGTGAGAATGTGGCAGGTAAGTGCTCTCTGTGTGTTTGCAGAATTAGTGTCAAAAAGAAAATACTACGGTGAATTTAACATCTACTTAAAAGTTCTGAACAATTTCCACTCCTTAAAAAAAACCTAGGTACTATCACATTACCTCTGTGTCTCCCTGTCAGTAGCTTCTATCATCAGGAAGAGCGTGCCACCACACAGCAGTTGTAATGCTTCACATAAAATTACTGTGTTGTCAAGCTTAGAGCGTGGAAATGGCTGGCGCCAGCCTTCTGGTGATGCAGAAGCAAACACCAGCGTAAAAAAGAGCCGGTCACTTGAGAGGCTTCCAGTGACGGGGTAGGGGGAAGGTACGGATACCTCACAGGATCTGTGAAGCTTTGAGCACCGTGTGCCACCTCCCCTGGTGCGCCATAGACACGTCCCCAGTCTGAAGCAGTGAAAAATCCAAGGGGAGGCACAACAACTGGGAGTTTCTGGTCAGTGGATGAGGTGAAAGGCCGTAAGAAGCTTATGGTTTACTTGACCCATTAAAAGTTACATAAAGCCTTGTCTCCAGTAGGGTTTTACCAGATGCTTGGTAGCGCAGATGAGGAAGGGCTTCATTTTTCCCTGGTGAAGACAGAGCCCGAGAGGTATTTTGCAACCAGTGACAACTGGTTCAACTGCAGCAGAGGTACCATTTCCTGCAGAAAGGTCACAGGCCATTTGCAGCTTTCCCAGTCAAAACCAATCCTTAAAACTCCATCTAAAAACCACCTCGCGGCTGTGCAAAGCACTGTAATTGTCCCCGGGCTGCAGCAGCTGACTACAACAACCAGAACTAGAAATAAAATCCTGCCCAGGAGAAATTACAGATTTTTTGCTGATGGTAAAAGCAGAAGAAATGTGTAAGTAGAAGAGCAGGACTGTACCTTTCCTGCACACTATCACAGGTAGGATGTGGTATTTCAGAAATAAATGGGGCAATACGATGGAGTGTGTCTTATGTGAGAGCCTGTCTTCTCTGCAGTGAACGTTATACAAGAATTCAGGAAGCAACCTGGAAACCTCTTGAGAGCTCTGCTCCTGAGGTCCCTTTGGACCTGAATTATCCTACAGTCCTCATGATGAATGAGACACACCTGTGGGTGTCCAGCTATCTTACCCATCACCTGTGACAGCCAGACTGAGGTAAAAAACTGGAGGTTTTAGATTTTGGGGTGGGATTTTTCGGTGGTGTGGGTGCTCACCATCTGGACAGCCCTAGCAATAATTTACTGAAGGAGTCAATGTGGGGACAAGGCAGACAAATACAAATGGTACAGCTTGACACAGTATTCCAGATTTTGTGCCATACTAAGTTTCTACCCCACCTGTACGACAGCAGGGTGGCTGTGCACACTGCAGGGCACGAGCCCTGGAGCAGACGGACAGAGCTTTTCCCACCATGCTTTGAACCCAGCTTCCCCTGCAAGTGTGAAGATGCACAAATGAGCCCTGGGCAGGAGAAAACCCAAAGGCTTTTACCTTGAAGCCACATTTAGAGTTGAGGAGTCCCACGGCAGCTGCAAGGCTTTGGTCTGATCAGATAGTCCTTTTCCAGGCAGATGCACAGACGCCGCTCCCCGTCAGCAGGCAGCGTGGCATCACCAGACAGGCTGCAGCCCCAGCAGAGCTGCCCCAACACCTCCTTCCCCGGCTCCGAGCCAGCCCGTCGGGGCTGGATTTGTAACACAGAGCTTTTTACGGAGCCTTTCCGTGACCTTCAGCACAAACAAACTGCTCTTCCCTCTTTTTCCTTGCCCAGCCCTGGCAGGAGGTGTCTCCGGATATGATGACCTGGGGGCAGGTCTCTTGCTACTTTAGAGCAGAATCCAATTTTTTAAATCTTTAAAAAAAATCACTGCCCCCCAAAAAAACTCAACTGAATTTTGAACAAAGCTGTCACAAGAGAAATACAGCCTGTTCCTCCCCAGGGGCTGCAGAGCTACAGGCCACCAGGCCCTCAGCAGTGCCGCTCCTCTCCCTCCCACTTCTCTGTCATCAGCCAGTGGCAATAGAAGACATCTGGTTTTGGGCCATTGGGTCAAAACCGTGCATCAGTGTTCAAAGGAGAACACATTTTGGGAACACTCCTGCGCCGGGAACCTCAGACCACTTCTTCGTAAGCTGAGTCCTTGAAAGAGAGGTGTCACCCAAGGGAGCTGGGAGGTGATCTTGTCTTTTTGTTCTGTACAGCTAGGGTGATAGAGCCCCAAACACTGCGACCCAATCTGTTCCCATACTTGTAAAAGTATGTTTTCACATAGTCTAAACATAGTTAATGTTTTTACATAGGAAGGAGTCTGAAAAAGAACATTTATGGACAGTGGGAGGCTTGATGTTTTCCTTACCCAAGGAAAGCTGAGAAGTGACATGAATATAGCATAGTAGAAGTACCATTTGGAGAAAACAGGAGGTATGAGAACCATATGGATCAAACAGAAAATGATGTAACATGAGCTAATGGATGGAAGCTGAAGCAGGTTAGATCCACTTCAACACTCAGGTATGTAAGCATTGGAAGACAGTTCCCAGGAAGTGGAGGTTGCCATCTCCTGACAGCTGGACTTGCCGATGGGATGGCTTGAGCCAAGCACAAACTACTGGATTCAGTCAAGGAATAAATGGCTGTAAAATTAAAAGACCCTATAAGATATTGTTTGTCAGGCTTGATGATATAATGGCCATTTCTGGTATGAAATGCTAAGAATCAATGACCATGGTAAGAGCAGAGGTTACCTCCACAGCCTCCACAGGTTACCTACTGGATCCTCCTCCTCTACCTCCTGGTATCAGCTGCCTTAAACAGTAACGAATTGTTTCAGTGCCTGCATTTTGGAGGAGGGCAAAGAAAGGATGTGCCCTTAGCCATTTTTTCCACTTTTTACATGATGCCCTTCATAGTTTTAAGTATTTCCCCCTATTATTCATAACATTGGGTGCACACAAAAGAGAACACAAACATTTTAAAATTGTAAACATTACAGAAGATCTGCCTTGGGGCACGAGCTTTGGAAATAAAATTAGACCAGGGTCTTCCTTGGCCCACAATGTGTTTGTGTCATATCAGAAGCAGAAATAGCATTCAAAAGAAAAAGTTCACACTTGTGTGTTGGTCTCCTCAATAGATAGCCAGACCAGAACAGCAGAAAGACCAGAGTAACAGCACGAGGCACCATTAGCATCCAGAGTGGGAAGAATCTCCCAGTATCATTAAAAGTGTATCTTTTGCAAAACCAAATGGTTTGTGGTCACTCAGCTCCCGCCCAAGCTGTAGGCATATCTCAGTCAAGGCTGGATGGGGCTTTGAGGAACCTGGTCTAGTGGGAGGTGTCCCTGCCCATGGCAGGGGGGTTGGAGTTCAATGAACTTTAAGGTGCCTTCCAACCCAAACCATTCTATGATTCTAAGTTCTCAGGGCCAGATCATCTAAGGCAGGACTTGGTGTCTGCAGGGTACCTGGCACAACACACCCTGGTTCTCACCTTTGAATCGTAGATAACCTATGCTTAATACAAGTTTAAAAAAATGCAAAGACCGGTCACAATTATCAGTTCACCATGATTTATTTCTGTACTGGAAATAATTTGGGGGTATCAGTCTAGTTAGTAGTGACTGGCCCATAATTGCTCTGATATTTGGCTCTTTTGTTCCCAGTCCCAAAGTGGAAAAGAACCAAGAGCACATAAGGAACTTAAAGACGTCCTGTCCTCCCTAGGACTGAGGCAGACAGAGAAGCTTGCACGATTCCTGGATGGCGTGAGCCTTCCAGTCTCCAGGACTACCAGCATGACATAGTCAAAAACACTGAAGTCAGGGAAAGAAAAGGAGGAAAAAAACCAACCTGCCACTGCCAGCATTACCAATCAAGTACTAATGTTTATGAAATGAAAATTTTCTATGGCAGCTGGTGTTTTGCTAAGCTAATATATATTCCTTAATACTATTTTCCATATTATCTCTGGCATTATCTCACTAAGTATAATATAATTTTGCTGCAATAATAAAATAGAATACTACACATCCACAGTTTATAGACATTCCTGTTCCCTGCTCTGCCTTGACAATGAATCAAACTGCCTGAGTAAGTGCAGTAACAGCTCGTTTGTCACCGCCCCAGACGGTTGTATAAACCACTTGCTAGGAGTCCTGTTCACAAACTAATTTTGAATCTGATTTTAGGCGTTTGTCCTGAAAAGTTTATTTGAAAGCCTTGAATCCGCAACACGAAATTGTTCCTGACTTCTATTACACACATTTAAAAAAAAAAAAAAAATTCACACTCAAAAATATCTGATGGAAATCTCCACATAAGCCACCGGGACTCATTACAACAGGCCCACCACCATCCTGCCCAGTTAAAACCTGCTCACCTGGCAGCTTTCATCTCCATCGGACTGGGAGAAAAGCATCTTCCCAGTTCCTTTGCAGTCAGTCACTGGAAGCCCTGAGTTCTAGCAGCTGACCGACATGTTGCCCACCCTGAAACACAACAGAAGCTGCCCTACACCAAACTCTCAGCAGTGGAAGGGTGTGAGGCTGCCGGCGACATTCATCACTCTGCCTGGGGATGAGGGAGGATGCAGGGAGGCTTGTCCTAAGGAGAAATTTGGTTATAAACTGTCCCAAGTTTCACCACAAAAGAAACCCATTGTTTCTTAACTTTTCCTGTAGAAAAGGAAAAACCACACACAAAACAGTATAAAAAATTAACCTCCCTCCCACTGAAATCTGGGGTCTCTGACCTGGGTCACTTTACTGGCCACCAAACCTCTTCTGCTTTAGGTAGGAGGGAATTCCCTGGGAGGATGCAGAAAGAAGGGGGTGTGTTCACATCTCTCCCTGAACACTTGTGGAAATGAAGGTGCGTGGAGAGTCATGGAATCAGAGAATGGTTAGAGTTGGAAGGGACCTTAAGGATCACCTAGGTCCAACCCCCCTGCCATGGGCAGGGACACCTCCCACCAGACCAGGTTGCTCAAAGCCCCATCCAGCCTGGCCTTGAACACCTCCAGGGATGAGGCATCCACAACTTCCCTGGGCAACCTGTTCCAGTGTNAGAAAAGGAAAAACCACACACAAAACAGT
This sequence comes from Tringa tobata, assembly GCA_033628505.1. NCBI lineage: Eukaryota > Metazoa > Chordata > Aves > Charadriiformes > Scolopacidae > Tringa > Tringa tobata. The sequence continues at coordinate 459,109 of JAHREE010000076.1, forward strand.
ATAAAAAATTAACCTCCCTCCCACTGAAATCTGGGGTCTCTGACCTGGGTCACTTTACTGGCCACCAAACCTCTTCTGCTTTAGGTAGGAGGGAATTCCCTGGGAGGATGCAGAAAGAAGGGGGTGTGTTCACATCTCTCCCTGAACACTTGTGGAAATGAAGGTGCGTGGAGAGTCATGGAATCAGAGAATGGTTAGAGTTGGAAGGGACCTTAAGGATCACCTAGGTCCAACCCCCCTGCCATGGGCAGGGACACCTCCCACCAGACCAGGTTGCTCAAAGCCCCATCCAGCCTGGCCTTGAACACCTCCAGGGATGGGGCATTCACAACTTCTCTGGGCAACCTGTTCCAGTGCCTCACCACCCTCACAATAAAGAATTTCTTTGTAACGTCTAACCTAAATCTCCCCTCTTTCAGTTTAAAACCATTACCCCTTGTCCTATCGCTACACTTCCCGATAAAGAGTCCCTCCCCATCTCTCCTGTAGGCTCCCTTTAGGTATTGGAAGGCTGCTATAAAGTCTCCCCAGAGCCTTCTCTTCTCCAGGCTGAAGTCTCTCAGCCTGTCTTCACAGGATAAGTACTCCACTACTGATCATCTTTGTGGCCCTCCACTGGACCTGTTCCAACAGGTCTGTGTCCATCCTGTGCTGAGGACTCCAGAGCTGGACACAGTGCTCCAGGTGGGGTCTCACCAGGGCAGAGTAGAGGGTCCATGTGTAGAGTATTCCACAATGGAGACTAACAACAGAGAAAACGTGAAGATCCAGATGTACCAGAAACAGTAGCACACAGACATTCACATCCATCCACGAGGTGATGCCCACCCATCAGTGCTCTATTCCCTGACAGGAGGTGGAGCAGCTGAGGAGGAGTTCCTGGGGGAGCCTGCTTGGCACTGGTGCTTCCACAAGGGGTGTCTATTCAACAAAATGAAGTATAGCTTACCCAGGGCCAGCAGAGCTGCACAGAGAGGAGCTGGGTGCAGTGCACCTGCCACCTGCCACCGGGACAGCATGAAACCTCACTTGAGCTAATTCACCCTGTCAAGAAACTGATCTTGGGATGCACCAGACCATATTCTCACTTGAAAGACAAAGAAACTGAAATAAACTGCGGGAAGGAGATTTGTTCTTTACGAATACAGCCCCCAGGACAGTAGGGCTTTTCCTCAGCTCTACAGCACCAATAAAAAGGAATTACAGGAGCGACATTTCTAAAATTATCTTAGGCACATGCATATTCCTGCAAGAATTAGGAAAAGCTGAAAACCAGAGCAGCTTGTGACAGCGCTGCCGCCGCTAAAGGATTTGCCTACTGAGGAGAGACAGATCGGGCTCGTCTGACTCGCTCTCTCGGGAGGAGAAGCCAAGCACCAGGGGCTGAAGGATGCTGCAAGTCAGTCCTGGCACGAGTGACGGGGCAGAGGTGCCCTTACCTTGTATGGGACAAGCTGCGGTGCCACCTCCCTTTTTCTCCTGGTTTTCTCTTTTCTCCCCATTCTGGCAGGACTCCCTTTCTCCCTCGTTTCTGTCTTCTCTCTGCCTCCCGCCAGCGTAGCTCAAGAACTAGCAGGGGATGCTTTTTGGCCTCCTCGTCATTACATTTAATTAGAAGACACCCTCGTTTGCTTTGCTTTCGCCCTCCTGCCTGGCGGAGTAATTTGCATTTCACAGGCAATTCTCGGGCCTTGTTGAACATCTTCTGCCTGAAGTGAGCAGCACAGGGAATCGCGCTGGACGGCTTGGCAGCGGCAGCTGTGGCACAGCCAAAGCCAGCAGCTGAAGGAACACCTGGAAAACCCACAGGATGGTTAAAAACTAACACAAAGGGGAAAAATACTGAACGTGCAGTAGGACTGGGCTGTCAGAGGTCGGTGCAGACACAGGGAGCATCATGACTAGGTGGCATACAGAGAGCAAACCAAAGCCCTGAGCCCCTCTCCAACATAAAGCAATAAGAATTTTACTGCCATTAAGCCATCTACATCCTTTTTCATAGTTATGTCTGTGTCTGAAAGATTGCTTGACAGAGAATGTCGTTCTCGAATCCCCACCTCCTCTTTGAACAGCGCAGCAATGAGGCAGCAGTTCCATTTCCATGCTCCTTCGTCATCAGACTTTGCCAGTGCTGCTGCCCAGAGCCATGGCTCCTACCAGCTACAGTCCTGAGTTACTTGTTTGGCTTTGGCGAGTATTTGCCACCCCAATGTCATCACAAATCATCTGCTTTCAGAGACCAGAGAGCTTTGCAATGCTGTGCCCCTTACCAGCAGGTCAATAATACAGCAACCGTGAGGTCTCCTCAGATGAAGATGATCATAGAATCAAGAATCATCTAGGTTGGAAGGGACCTTTAAGATCATCGAGTCCAACCATCAACCTAACCCTGCCAAAACCAACACTCAACTATGCCTTTAAATCTTTTAAAGATCTAAATCTTTTAAATACCTCCAGGGATGGCAATTCCACCACTTCCATTCCACCATTCCACCCTGGGCAGCCTCCTCCAATGCTTGACAACCCTTTTGGTGAAGAATTTTTTTCTAATACCCAATCTAAACCCAGATCTAATGATTACGAACACTTCCATAGCGTATTAAGTAAATCAGATTTTTCAGGACCTGTTACCTTCTTAGTGAATGCTGGCTGCTACAAGTTTTTGGCTTTTTTTTGTTTGATAATAGTACAGATTATGATTGCCCTTGACTTCCCTTTCATCCATGCCTGTTCTTAAACCGTGCTTCCATGGCTGAAACTTCCAACCTTCAGTATTTACAAGCAAAATTCCCAGCTTCTGGTGTATGCAAGCTTTTCTTCAGGTCCACTCTTAAATCCTCAATTACTAAAACCACTATCGGTCAGGAAGAATCAGGACATCGCTAAGGATGTGTCAAATACACCCTTTGTGGTAGGGTGATGTGTTCCCCGGGTGCCCAGCACAGGGCTGCCCCTTGTCAGAGAAAGTGGATCTTCACTAGAAATTAATGAAAATGCAGCAAAGCATCAAATCCCCAAAGAGTTTCGTTGTCGGGAAGGCAACGTAGGAACAGAATGATGAAAAGCACCCTGTCTGCTCTGCTTTTTTGCCACCTGTTCACATGAGGTTTCTTTAGTCTAGTTCACTTCAAGAAACGGCAGTCATCTGGCAGAGCTGAAATGCAAATACAAATTAAAACGTCAGCCCTGGAATTTGTTTTGGCTAGAGATCTACAGAGATAGGAAGATATGATAATTGTACAATTCGCAGACTCTAGGCGCTTCAATAGAATTATCTGTGGATAAAACGAAGTAAAATTGCCTTGAAAGAAATAATTCATTGAGATAACTAATTAAATGGGCTGTATCTTTAAAAAAAAAGTAGTATCAGAATCTGCTCTCTTTTCTATAAAACATCAAGCTGTTTAATGGAATTTGCTATATCTAAAGCTTTCTTCTGTATTTTATTTGCCTGGATAGGGCACGACCAAAGAAATCAAATAACTTCCCTGTGACAGCATGGGAAAAAAGGAATGCAGAGTAGATATTGCCTTTGAAAGCTGCAGTAGAGCCACAGTTCTACAGCGGAAATAGCCCGTCTGTCCATGTACCTGCTCTGCACACAAAAGCTGTGTTACAGAAGGCTATTGACCAAGCTGGCTCCACACTTTGATTTCTATTCTCCAAGAAATTTTGAGAAAACCTTAGTCTAAAATAGTCACAGTTTTGAGTAATTCANAGTTTAGTGCTCTCACACCTGCTGGTTCTTCTTGCATCTCTGTAAGTTGAAGTACAGCAGATTTAGGACAGACCTAACTTGGCTGTGCAACGCTGATTAAAATCAGAGGAGGAAAAAGCGATGTAAAGAGTCTGAATAAAGTTAATTTTGGACTAATGAGTGTATTCATCACACAGAAGAAGAGAGAGCAGCAGGGGTGGAAGGGGGAGAGGAGAAACAGCACTGCATCTTGGAGCTGCAGAAGCTGCAGAGATCCAGCCGGGGAGCATCAATACTCCGACGCACCAGGTTCACTGTGCTCTGCTGCCGTGAATCACCACAAACTGCACAGCGTAAGGTTTTATGTACCAACTGTGGGCGTGCAGTCAATTTTAATTGTATTTCATGTTGTGACAAGCCTTTGGAAAGAGACATTGTTCTGATGGAAATGTTTTCTTTCATTGTCACCTTTCCCATCTTTTCAAGATCAAAGCAAATTGTGGGAAAATGGAGCCTGAAGAAGAGAACGGCTGAAGCAGATTGTTACACGGCTCCTGTCAGCTGGAAGGAAAGAACAACAAAAATCAAGCAGCGGCAAAGCCTTTCCGAGACGGGGTGCAGAGGGGTGCAGACCCAGACCAGAAGCAAGCTGGACTGGGAACCACACCGTAGGTTATAGGAACGCACTGGCAACGTGGTCTTTGCTGGGAGGGATGGGTTTCAATCTGAATCGGCTCCCTGCTTGATATCATCGCAGCATTAAATTGAGCACAGTGTGGTCTATGGCACATCTCTCTGCTCATGAGTGGGCTTTGAATTAAGAAAAAGCCCAAGCTGCTGTTCAGTAATGCAGCTGCCCATCAGCTACCCCTCAAATGCAGGTTAGACCGTGGGGATCACCTTTTCTTTCCGTGTTTACACTCCACCTGGCGCCGCAAGCTTCTGACCTCAAACGCTAATAAAATGACAATGCCTGCAACACATTTCCTGTTCTAAAAAACAACAACAACAAAAAAAACCCAAACCAAAAACCCCATCTGGAAACTGCAGAGATATCAAGTCTATTAAGAAAGGGAAAAATGATCCTTTTTATGCTATTAGTACTGTTGGCTTGTAATCTCTTGATGCAGTTCAGATTTTATGGAGTTTCAGATTTAATATTCCACCCAGAGGATGATATAATAGCCACTATTGATTTCCACTCCCGGTAAGCAGGCTTCATCTCTATGTAAATTAAAGATTCTGTAATATATTTCACAATATAGATTAGTTGTCATTCGGGCATTGACCCATTCTCATACCAGCAGGCTGACTTATTGGCAAGTTCCAGACAATAACACACCTAACGAAACCTGGTTAGGCCTGTGCGCATTAATTAACACCTGCATCTACAGCCACATCATCAAACATCCTCAGGAAAATCTGGGATGGATTCCTTATGAGAGGAGGAGTGGTGGAGACAGCAATGCTTCAAAAAGCATCACTCACCATCACTGTCCCAGGGGAAGAATCATCCCCTTTCGTTTCGCCAGAGGAGGACGGGTTGGGGTAAGAAGACGACATCTTCCATCTTCCAACTATTCAAATCCTCCAAGTATTTGGAGAAGTTCCAGAGCAGAAAGAAAGCAAAGCAACAGCATAAACACACCAAGGTCTTCCACACAACACCCCAGCTGGCTTCTGCCCTGACAGCCTGCCTGGGGGGTAGGGAAGGTAGGCACCACCACCAGCTCTCCCTGAACCACAACAAGGGGTATTCCTACGTGCCCTTCCCTTAGTGAGGAGGAAACATTTGCTTTCTCCTCTTCAGAGTGACAGTGGAGGCAGCAGAAGGACCCATATCAGTCACTGCACTTTGGGACAGGAGAACTTAACTCCATCTAGAAGATCCTTGTCACACACTGGGAAAAGAATGTTACCAGAGGCACCAGGGACTGCATCAAGCCCTGAGCAGCTTGGTCTGATCTTAGAGCTGAACCTGCTGTGAGCAGCACCTTGGACCAGAAATCTCCTGAGTCCCCCTCCTGCCAGAACTATCCTGTGATCCTAAGAGCAGAGGAAAGGCTCTAAGACTCATTTCCACCACACAAAGGAGCACCAGAGCCTAAGGAAACAGCACTACCTCCTGCTGCTGAACATGCTTCCCTTCCCAGCTAGGAGAGGTGGGTTCCTGATTACAGAATCACAGAATGATATGGGTTTGGAAGGGACCTCTGGAGATCATCTAGTCCAACCCCCCTGCCAAAGCAGGTCCACCTAGAGCAGGTTGCACAGGAACATGTCCTGGTGGGTTTTGAATATCTCCAGAGACAAGGACTCCACCACCTCTCTGGGCAGCCTGTTCCAGGACTCTGCCACCCTCAAAGTGAAAAAGTTCCTCCTCATGTTTAGATGGAACTTCCCATGTTCAAGTTCGTGCCCATTTCCTCTTGTCCTGTCACTGGGCACTACTGAATAAAGACTGGCCCCTTCCTCTTGATGCCCACCCTTTAAGTATTTATAGGTGTTGATCAGATCCCCCCCCTCAGCCTTCCCTTCTCAGACTAAAAAGACTCAATTCCCTCAGCCTTTCCTCATAAGGGAGATGCTCCAGGCCCTTTATCATCTTTGTAGCCCTTTGCTGTACCATCTCCAGCAGTTGCCTGTCCTTCTTGAACTGGGGAGCCCTGTGCTTGCTCACAAAAGAAAGGAGGAAAACTTAGATCTGCCAAAACCTCACTCTGCCCTTCCAGTCCTTTTCCAAACAGCAGCCACAAAACTCTCCTCCTTGAAAAATAGCCTCATCAAACCCAACGAGGTCCTCAGGTTATTTCTCATTAGGCTGCTGATGGGCATTAGAAGACCTCTCAGTAGGGTGAAACTCAAAGCACATCTCCCAAGCAAGGCTGGAGAGGAGCAACCAAGGTTCTCTAGTTTCATCTTTGGCTCAGCTACACCCACCAGAATTCCAATAATGAAGCCTGCTGTGCAAATGCAGTCTGTACAACTAACTTTTCTTTATTTAGTGATTTTTATTACTGAGGAGCAGAACAGCACATCTGTTCCCAGACAAACACAGCCTCCCCCAGAAAGAGGGACTTACACCATTTTTAACTCAAGCATTAGGTTTACAGCAACAGAGTTAGTGAGCAGAGACACTCAGCATCCCTAGGGCTCAAGCAGACAATTGAACGCAATGAGCACAAACAGAAACACAGGAGGTTCCCTCTGAACCTCAGGAAACACTTTTTCTCAGGGAGAGTGACCACGCACTGGCACGGGTTGTCCAAGAGCTTGTGGAGCCTCCAACCTCTCAAAAGCTGTCTGGATCTGGTCCTGGGCACCCAGCTCTAGGTGGCCTTGTTTGAGAAGGTGGGTTGGACCAGATGACCTCCAGAGATCCCTTCCCACCTCAACCCCTCTGTGATTCTGTGAATGCAAAGCTTAAAACATCCAACACTAAGCTGCTGCAATCCACACTCCCAAATTCCCTGGAGGGTCCTTATTAATTGTGCAGTGTCACATCACCTCACAACTAGGGCAGGCTCAGAGGACTTGCAAGGACAATTATAGGTGGGAGGGAGCTCAGCAGAGGTGCAGTGACTTCCTCAGCAGCCATATCTTGTCACTTCGGTGCTTTTAGCTTCCTGGCAGTTTTCCATTTCAGAGCATTTCTGCCTCGGTTCCAACTTCTTCAAGGACTGGGGAACCCTGAGCCTCCAGAAGTGGGCACAGCTGCACCTGCACTGAGGGTCGCTGCAGACCAGCTCTTACGGAGGTACCACCCTGTTACTGAGAGGGGAACAAACGGCTGAAAGGTCTGCTGAGGACAGTTCCCAGGGTCTTTGTCCTCCTGGAGCTATCGAATCAGTAGAGCGGAGCTCACATTAGATCACGTCTTAATAGCTGGGTTTCTCTCGTTTCAGAATGCTTGTCTCCCGGGGGCAGGGCCTCCACAGAAAATGTGTTCCTCAGGGGGAAAGAAGTTGGAGGCATTGTTTTATTAAAATGACCGGCAATTTTAAAGACAATTAAATTTCACCAAAGACACATTTGCTCTGTGGCTGTCTAGAAAAACAAAGGCACTGAGAGTTTGGGGAACAGTGATGTGCGCGCACCTCTGTATCTTGAACTTCATCTCTTGTCTGGGTTCTCATTCAGCCAAATTTTAATTAGAATAAACTCTCATGATTGCCCCGTTTGTCCACTGGAGGTCAGTATCTTTCTACAGAAAGACAGTCCCTCTTACCTGGTGTGTTTGCAGGGGACAGGACTCTTTACAGCAGCACCTCATTCTCCTGCCACAGGGCTTTAAGGCTTCGGGTACAAGATGAAGACAGCAGCTTCGCAGGGGTCCATCGTTGCCAAAGAAAGCCCCCTCCTCGCATGCCCCTTCTCAATCAAGCTAAGGTTTTAATAAGGTCGCACAAAGAATGGAAGGAACCTCACATTTATCGTTTTCCCAGATATTAAGCCGGCTCGGGCAGGGTAAAGGCTGCCAGAGCCCTCCCTGCAGCTCTCCTGCCACCGCTGCAGCCCTGCAGGACCAAACGCCTGGCTCCCCTCTCGGGTGTAAGGGCATCTATTTGGGCAGGAGATCCTAACCCATCAACAAACGTGTTCAAACATTTTCATGCTTCCTGCGTTATCTGGCCTTGCATTTTAATCCAATACTGAAGCATTAATTGCCAGCTGGTAGATTTTTTTTTACTATCTAGTCCCTCCTGCTTGGCTCGTTTGCCGGGACGAGCTCCAGAGCAGGCGCCTGTTTAGGCTGCTGCACCCGCTGCGTAGGAGATGTGCTGCTCCTCAACGCTTCCAGAAACACCCCCTCCTTAGCCATGCTCCTTCAGCAGCTGCCAACGCTCCGGGTGTTTGCCTCTCCAGGCTGAGCAGCAGAGGGTGCTGAGGGCTGGCAGCAGCGGTGGGACAGGAGGGAGGGAGGGAGCGTGGTGGGGAAGGGTCAAGAGCCGTGAAAGTTTGCTGCTGGGCAGCCACACGTAGATCACACCCTGGCTGGTGCTGTCCCCACCGCTCACGGGTTTTACAGACTGGCTCCCTTCAAGGTCCACTTCTGAGTAAGGTGGACACGGCCTGACCAACCAGTTGCCATCGTGGCTGTTCAAGGTGCAGTTTCACCTATTTGCAGTAGAGGACCTGTCATGGATCTCAAAGCAATCCCAGTGGAAGGAATGTTATCAGAGACTCTGCTCACCTTCGTCTCTCTGGTTTGGGCACCAAATGGAAAAACTGAAGCACGAAGTCTGATGAGCTGAGACAGTCCCCAGGCCACGTACCTCAAGATCTGGCCCTTTCAAGTTCTATGTTATTTTCTTTAACTTCTGTGCTAATAAATTAATGGTGCCTTCATGGAATCACGGAATTGTCAGAGCTGGAAGGGACCTCTAGAGATCATCTAGTCCAACTCCCCTGCTAAGCAGGATTGCCCAGAGCACATTACTCAGGACGGCATCCAGGCGGGGCTTGAAAATCTCCAGAGAAGGGGACTCCATGACCTCCCTGGGCAGCCTGTTCCAGGGCTCTGGCACCCTCATCAGAAATAAGTTCTTCCTCATATTTGAATGGAACTTCCCATGTTCCAGCTTGTGCCCGTTGCCCCTCGTCCTGTCACTGGGAACCACTGAAAAGAGCCTGGCTTTAATTCTGTCCTGCCAAGAGCCCTGATGTTCTCGGAGGGAAACTTTGCTCTTTCCATCCCACCACTATCCCATTTCATTCTACATACGCTTCCTGAGCCAACAACTTTTTCTACATCCTTTCCACAGCTCTGAGATCCCTGCTAGCATCCGAACAGATGGGTGAGAATAAATGCTCACGGCCCAAAATCCAGAGAGAAGCGATACCTGCTGCAGGCTGGTAATTACAGCAATTGTGCAAAGCTCACACCTGGAAGCCTTAAAATAGAGCTGCGCTTCAGAAGCATGCTTTACCTACATATTCCTTAAATATCCTACCTCCCTGAATATTCATGTTTCACTTTCTGAGTAGCAAACATTCCCAGTTCACCAGGCTCCTTTAATAATTCTTGTATTCATGAATTTTAAAGAAGACCTATTTCCTATTTAAATGTCAACTTAAGTCTATTTATCCTGATGAGGCATTGAGGCCAGCAGCACTGCCAGCGCCGGTCGTACTCTCGTGTCTCATCTGATCAGTGAAAGAAATAAAAGCTGAAGCAGGCAGATGGCTGAATCGAAGAGAAAGGTCATTACATGCTGCAACTGATAAGGTGAAGAGAATAAAATAGATAAGGTGATCTTCAGGGAGAAGGTTAAAACTTAGCCTCACCATTCAGAGGGCGTTTCTGTATGGAGATAAAATAAAAAATAAAAGGAGAAGTATCACCAATAATTCATCGAAATATCTTCTCCTATTGTTTAGCACAGGAAAAAACCTGGCCTTTCTCTTCTTGCCCCATCTCTGTCCTAAAAATCTCTATTTTCTTATCTCCCATTTAAGGGACAGAAGAATGCCACAGATCTGTGGTGTTATCCTCCCCATTTAAGCGAGGCATCTTGTACTTAAATGCTTTTTCTCTGGTAACACAGTAAGTAAGAAGCAACATTACAGCTAGACAACTCCCACGTCTCTTATCTCAAATAATTCAAGTTGTTAGCAGCTGCCTCAGAATTTGGTGTATTTTAACTAGGTTTGAAAATCCCTAAAGTGAGGATTTATTATCTCTTTCGGCAAAGTACAAAGTAAATCTATCATGCCATATAAATAATTCATACAAATTCTAGAAACACAGGAAGGAAAATAGGTCAGGAGGGGCACCACAGGAGAGGGATGGAGTGTCCTTTACTTAAAGCATGTGGTAGACCTAAATTCAGTTTCCTAGACAGACTGCGTCAACTTAAAGAATGAAGATGGCTCTTAAATAATTTAAAAAGCAAAGGGGGACTTGACAGTCACTGAGGGTTTTGAAGAGAATAGAGAGGATGAACAAAAATGAGATAACTGGGGGTTTTTCAGATAAGAATTTATCTGATGGAAGTCAGTAGGGTACAAGGTGTCTTCCTTGCTTTTCTTACAAGATTTGTGAAATGTCACAGTGGTGGCTTCCAACAGTTATGGCAAATCAGTGACTGGTCACTGGGAGAAGCAATGAGCCAGCAAGATCCATATATTTCACAGTAAATTCCAAATGCCCCTAGGAACCTTTGACATTTATAAGTAGTCAAGATCCAGGTATACGTCACTATTTCAATGCACACACTGAAACATGGCACCACACACATTACAGACCTTAACGTTCTCTTGTCACAATCAGATTAAATATTTTGATGAACCTACACAAGAGATCTTCACAGCAACCCAAAAAGTGCATTAACTACAGCAAGCAACACTTCTAACCATTTGTTAAAGGAAAACATGCCATAAACAGAAATCACATAGAAATAAATTTATCAGGAAGCTTTTACAGACAGTATAGAAAGTGTTGCTGTGGTAGCCATTCTAAGAATATGAAACAAAATAAAATCCTTCTTCCTTAAATACAGAAATAACGCTCACAACAATGGCAATCAGAAGCAGCTTCGCCAGCTGCATGAAGGCACCATAAGAAAAACAAGGTTTAGGAAGTACGCTAAATTTGGAAAGAAACCCAGACAGAACAGACAAATGAACTGAACCAGGTGCAGCTGAAAACACCATAAAACCAGACCACAGAAAATGCATACACACACATCTAAAAGAAAAGCAAAGTTAACGTGAGGTCTCACACAACTGGAATGAGCAGTAACTTTGGAAATACTGAAGTTTCATCACTAAGCTAAGCCTGTGATAAACAATCCTTCTACTACCATCATCCTCTGTGGAGGAAGGCCCCATACCTGGAAGCAGCACCCCTTGTAACATCCTCTGTTGCCAGCACAGCCACAGAACAGGAGTCTAATTCAGGGGAACGAAGCCATGGCCAGCCAACCAAATTGCAAGTCCTGCTCACACAGGGAAGGGGAAAATCCTTGGCTGGTAACAGGCAAACTACCTATTAAAAACCAGAGGGAAGAGACTGAAGAGAGAAGGATGCAGAGGGACGGGCTGCAAGTGAAAATCAACACTAGGCTACTGACTTCAGAAGAGTAAAGCCATTTTTACAACAGCTGGGGACTGCACCCAGCTTGCAAAGGGTGACAAGCAACGGGCACAGGCCATTCAGAAAGTCAGAGAAAGGTACCCGATAAGGGACTACAAAGTTAAACTTGCTAGAGAAAGGGCACATTACAGCAGCTTTACTCAGAAAACTGAGCAAGGAATGCATCAGCCTGAATTTCAAGAAAAACAGAACGGATGACCACCTGCCATTTCCTTCAGTCCAGTTGGTAGGACTCCTGTTTAGGGTTCCTCTCAAAGAGAGACGGGACAGTCTGCCCAACGTTACTGGGTATTAGGGTAACTCTGCCAGGTCCCCAGCCCTCTCCCTTCCTCCCTTTACCCAGCCTGCATCGGCAACGTGAGTGAGTGCTGGAGGGGGCAGCTAGCTTTCACGTGGCCTGACGGCGTGTTAGCGACTGAAAATGCTGGGTGGCTCAGAAAGGCAACACGTCTAAGCCAAGCTGTTGAGACATCTCAGGAACAGTTGCCCTCAGCTCTAATCTCTAAAACGCTCTGCACGTGACCTCCCACCAAGAGAGAAGCGCAGAAGTACTCCCTGCTCTGGCTAATCAGATAAGAACTTCTCTATTTATCTGCAGCAGTAAGAATTAATCTCCAAAGAGACTACTATATTTAGCTAAGAATCTCTTAAGGGCTACTTGTTTTCTTATGCAGCTGAAAAAAAGCCCGGTCTGGCACAAACGTATGCGACTACGTTCCACACGTAGGAGCACACACCTATGTCATCTAGATGAGAACACGTTTCTCAACAGAAACCTACAGATATTTGACAGCACACGAAAAAATACTCTTTGCCTCCACCGCCTCCACCTATTACTACAAAAATCAAAATACTATATTCCTTCTCCCTGTTTTGTACTTAATGGATTTTTTCTTTTCAGTGTTCCGTTCTTTCTATTCACCTCTAATGAAAGACAATGATTGATTGGAAACCTACAGCCCTTCCAGAGTTTTCACACTTCCTTAAGTCCAAGGGAATGAGGAAGGACATTCAGTGCCAAGCTCCGGTCACTCCTGACTATTCTGTGGCAGATGCCAGGGCCTGAGAGATTCTATCAGGGATCATCATTTATTTTCACTCCCTGTAGAGCACCGAGCACGCTGACAATGCTGAAGTACGTGAATGCAGAGCTGCCTCAGGATGCTGAAAATCCTTGGACTTCTGTGTGCGTGCATTTGTGCCTGTGTGTATGTGCTGGTATCAGGAATACCTCGGACTCAGAATTAACAGCTCAGGCTGGCTGCCCCCACAACAGGCAAGAGACTTTCCCCAAAGCAGACTATGGCAGGTTGCATTTCTTTGCTTGGTTTTTCAGGGGGAAAAAGGGTAATGTCATCTTAAAAAAAATAAAATAAAATAAAAAAAAATAACTGTCAAAGCCACCTTTGGATAAGCTGTTCTAATATTTATTTTACTCTGCTGCTAGGAAATAGTATCTCAGCACGAGATTGAATTTGTTCAAGTTCCAGCCACAAGATTCTGATGAATTTTTCATTATCACTAGGTTTATACTCAGTTCAGTTTATAGTGAGATTTTAAACATTTTCAGAAGTTACACATTTGCTGTATCCTTATGTGTGTTGTTTCAAGTGGAAGCAAGCACCTCTTCATTATTAAAACAACGGCTGGCACATGAGAGACAGCAAACCTGCAAAATACATCACAAGAATCGGTTTCCCAAAAAATAAATTTCCCTTCCTCCCAACTCCATTTGCATACCCGCAAACGAGCTCAATTTTGAGCTTGTTCTGAACAGCCTGCACCTCTCTCTCACAAAGATTTTTTTTCTTCTTCATGCAGTTCATCTTAGTACAAAAAAATCTGAAATATCTAAAAATCCAGCTGATGTCAGGTAAGTAACATGGAATTATTTTTAACATTCAAAATAGAACCATAAAAGCTGCAGAAGCAATACGCCGAGTGATCAGTCTTAACTCCAACCCCAATTGATAAATGGGCAGTTATAAATGCTTTACTAAAATAGCCTTTGAATCAAATTGTTCGCTCATATATTCAGTTTTTATGTAGAATTGGTGCCTTTGCTCTAAATTACCTGAGTTAAGTTCAAATCAATGATGGAAAATTTCAGCAAAATAAGAACTGAACGCCAGAGGGACCGGAATTTTCAGTTGAACATAGTAAAGATTAATTTATTTTCCCAGGAAACAACCAAGTCTAAGACGCATAAACAAATCTGTTTAATTTACAATTGGGCTACTATATTACACAATTGGTTTATGTAAGTTCTTCCCAGTATGATGAAAAGCCTCTCCTGTTACCATACCAGGTTTTAACCTGATTATAATTAAAAGATTAAAAATATTTTGCAAGTAGGCAGACACTGGTTTGCATTTTACAGTATTGTGCTTAGCATCATTAACCTACAAAGACTCTTTCTTATTAAAAAAAGTGGGGAAAGGGACTTGCTAATACAACTCATACGTTCTGCCCTGTTCTTCCTGGAAGCAAAGCTGTTGTTTAGTACATTTCACTAAAAAAAAAAAATTAAATCTACCTGTAGGGAAATTAGTACCTGTTTACACCAGCCAAGAACTTCACCTTGGAGCTTGAATCAAGGTTGCAAAAGAACCAAGTAGCAGCACATTAGCAGGAGCAGCAGTACCTGTAGACTCCAGTAGTACTTGTAGACTCCAGTACTCTACAGTAGTACTTGTAGACTCCAGCCTCTATCACAGTAAAATCATGGTTCCTGGGATCACAGATAGCATTCAGGAGCTTTACATTTTCATTAGTGTTATTTATCAATAAGGGATAAAGATTAATAGCAAAATCTTACTAATCTAAGGAAGGAAACACAGGCTCAAAAGTGAGATTTTATTCATATTTGTTACTTATTCACAACCCAAAGTGTGATAAAACTGATAAAAACAGCCTAGAATAATGTTAGTTTACATCACTAAATTCAATTCACATTTTATTAATAAAATACCAAAAGGAAAATGACAACATTGCAGGTTCAGAAAAACAGGTTGGCTACAATGACTGAAAAATCTACACTATCTTAACTGGTCACAACCGATTCCTTGTTTAACGCTAATTATTTCAAATGAACACCAATTACAAAATTTCAGACACACCCAACTCCTGTGCTCATAAAATATATCTTCTGTCATATCAAATTTCACTAGATTGGAAAGAATTTTCTGCTGAGATATTTCATTCCAGCAGGTGTTAAAAGCATACCGTGAGAACTCTCTCTCCCCAGCTGTACAGCGACGTAACGATGCGGTCCCAGTCCCAGTCAGGCTTTTAGCCCACCCACCCAAAGCATCCGTTTGCAGACCCCTGCACAAGCACTACATGATGGTAAGAACAAACCATCTCTCATACAGTGATGAAAACCACCATCGGGCTACGGCCTGAATTCTGTTCTCTGTGGTGGACGCACAGACCTCAGACTCCAGGACACAAAATAAAGCAGATTTCAGCTCTGTGTTTTAAGGCAAAGACAAACCCAGCTCCAGCTGCAACGGAGATGAGTATCTTCAGCTGCCACCAGTTACCAAGAGCTGAAGTTGCTCATCATTATGCAGAAATTGGCCATACTTTATGTGATGAATTTTAACGCCCACATTGAGGCAGAATGTTACAAACCCTACCATAAAGAAAGCCACCACAGACTGAAAAAAACCATACGCAGATTAAACAGCAAATGCAGTAGCCAATAATTTGCATGCAAATATCGTGTTAGACTGTTACATTCCCAGGACTGTTAACTGTGTAAACACAGGTCAGATAATTATCTTCCATTTCTCTTTTTATTTTACATCCTTTTTTAACTTTTTTTTTTTTAAAAAAAAACAGATGGGGCCTCACGATAAAAAAGGAGCTTTACCAAATGTTAGACCTGGAATTACACAGACTTCAGTTACAAAGATTAAAACTGTAATCTGGTAAGGAAAGAATTCTTCCCCTGCTATGAATACATTTTTAAAAGCCTTATTAGGCAAAGCAGCAGCCTGACTCTCAGTTCAAAAGAGAGAAAAAAAAAAAAACATAAAAATATTTTAATACTGTACTTAAAAAGAAAAAAAAAAAGGTATTATTTTTAAAGAAAACAGAGACAGCCAAAGCAACTCTTCCTAGGGCAGGAGAAAACAAGTGTGTATATATATGGCATAGTACCTAAACAGCCACTAAAGCTGCTTTAACTGCCAATGTTTTATCAATGGGATGTACTGGGAAAGAAATACATTCAAAGTAATAGTAGTTTTGAGTAAACATGCTACTGGAAATGGAAAACAATCTGTTAAGACTATACTTGTACAAATCAACAACAAAACGTATTTACAAACACTTACACCTCTCCAGGCGTAAAGACCGAGTTTAATACTTGTGAAATGTATCCGATTGCTAGATCTGGACTGTTCTAATCTTTAGTAATAGCAGAGTAACATTTCTACATTGCAATAACCTACATATGGCTTCAATCAGGTCTGTTCTGAAGTCTTTGCATCTAGTTGGTCTGTACCACAAAAATTAAAAGCTGCACAGGTATTTTAATTTTCATTTGTAACACGGACGTGCATCCGCTACGTGCCCGAGACTCGCCAGCGCTCTACCCAACAAGCAGCCAGCGGCCCAGAGCTGGTACCAGTACAGACCCATCCAGTCTGCTCACAAAACTGTAACCTAGGGTCATGTGGGTTCATTCTCCAAAGCATTCGTTTCATCATCTGCTACATTTTTAAGATAAAAAGAAAGATTATATAAAATCAATTCTGTATGCAAAAAAAAAAACTAAGCCCAGAAGTGATTAAAAATGGACTAAAGTGGGTATAATTAATAACTAATAAAAAAGCTACAAGTCTTATTTATGGAACTCAACACTTCACTCAGTCATATAGTTAACTGCCCTCAAAGACTAACAACCAGACCAATTCACAAGTACCTAAGTTGCTCACATAATTAAAAGAATAAGATGTAAAGTCAAAAAAAATATATTTTATCCCTTCAAGATCAGGAAAGTAAAATAAAATGCTGGTTCTGTAACAGTGCAACAACTGCAGCATATTTTGCACGCAGCACATGATTTGCTACATTTAGTGGCACTTAAGTATTATGCGGTAAATACTGAAAGTAAGACAAGTTTCTGATCTGCATAAGCATAATCACATCATCATTACCAGAGTTGCTAAGCTACAGCTTTCTGAATAATACCAATTCAAATTTAGCACTTCCATCACTAGCCTTAATACATGTCAACGTCCTGCTTTACATCTTGCTAAGAAAGTAATCACTGAAGCCAAGTATTTCTTGAACTTGCCACTAGGCTTGGACCAGCTTCAATCTGACCAATCGTTTTCATCAAACTCTGAGTCATCATCAGAATCGCTGTACTCCACCGCGATGCGTCTCGAGAGGATGGTCGCCACGTCGTTTCCAACAGGTTCTCGTTTTGCTTCTTGCTCACGTTGCTCCTGCACCTTTTTCAGCTGGATTCCTGTAGAGACAATTACTCTCAGATGAAGTTTTCCGCACAAGAGATTTTAAATTTCCTATTGTTATTAGTGAGCTTTTGTATTCTAATGATGTATTGAGGAAGAATTAAAAATAGAAACCATTTAGTTAGAGAGCCTCCCTGAGCAAGGAAGAGACAAAGACAAAAAAAGGCAGACTGGAATCAATTCTCAGAGACTGAATACTTCTAGACTTTTAAAATTGTCAACTATATGTTAAAACTAAATATTCAAGACTGTAGGGGCCCTTTTGATCTGAAGATGAAAGTTTTCATAATTGTATTTGGAAATACCATTAGACCTACAGCTCCATTTTGTAAGCAAAGCCCAGAGCAGCCATTAGTCACTGGTTAAAAATCAGTGGGCTGAAACCTGGTGTTGGGGTAACTCAGTCCTTCTGAACAGGAGCGAAAATCCATGTACTTCTACTGGCAACTTTACGTAATGAACACAAGTTCTGTTTTTATTTGATTATGTCCACACGAGCACTAGAATGTGTTTGAGAAAGCTGTACACCTTTGGGCACTAGAAAAAGATCCAAAGGTCAGGGTTGAGAAATGTCAGAATGGGTGTGTGGTACCTGCGGTTTAACCAGTCTCTCAATGACGTTCTGCCCAGCTGGGAAGAGAAGCCATCAACTCGGATCATTGGAAAACACAGTGCTTTCATGGAAAAAAAGCAATGCCTGGAACTCAGTGCCCACTTACCCATTCGAATGGCGGCCAGAAGATCGCTCCGTGCGTCGCTTATGGGGGGCTGCGCGGGTTCGTGCCGTTTCGCCTCGGCGGCCGGAGGAGCGTGCAGTGGGGAGGAAGAGAGGGATGAGCCCGCAGCAGGAGGGCCGGGAGGGGGAGGAGGTGGGCCAGGAGGAGGAGGAGCGGTGACAACAAGCCCACTAGAAGGAGGAGGATGAGTAGCTGCGTATGTAGAGCCGGTCACCAGTCCAGAATGGGAAGGTGGCACAGGAAGCTGAAGGGGGCTAACAAACGCCGTTTGTGCTGAAGGGATCATAGGGGGAGGAGGAGGAGGGGGAGGACCTGTAGGATTGTAATAATCCACCATCTGAGCTGGAAGCATCCTATATAAAACAGAACAAAAACATTTAATGCATTGCAAGTTAGGACTTAGAGAATCATCACCCCTTAAACTGCTCTCATCCAACCTCAGCTACAACAAAAATCAAAAGTAATTTAAACTGGTGAGTGAATATGCAGCTGATTACAAACATATGAATTGTCAAATATTGGTAATACATTGAGATTTCAATACATTGAGATTTAAGGCATGTGATGAAGGTAAAGGCAGTGTCCTTTCAGCACTCCACAAAGTGAAATTTTTATCTTAATACTCCTGCCTAGTTAAGTATAAAGCTGCATCTATTACTGAACATCCACTCTGTGAGAATATTAATGATGAAGAAGGGCATATGATAAAGAAGGGACCAAGAAAACTGCAGACTATGCATATCACTTCCATAGAAGACCGTGTTAGAACAAATACTAAGAGATAATGAAAGACATAAGCATGGAAGGCAATGAAAAGTATGAATGGAAAGATTTACCCAAAGGTATATCATGCATCTCATGTGCTTCTTTAGTCATGTTTATCAATTTAAATATTATTTAATTAAATTGATATATTTGATTGATACTTTAAAAAGGAGGAACAGGGAAGAGCTAATTTCTTTGTCAAAATGTCATTAAAAGAACTCTTAAGCAGAAAAAATGGGAATTAATATAAGAGTTATGAAGTAGGTAAAGAACTAAATATAGGAGACAGGAGCTGAAGGGAAGTTACTGATGACATTCAGTGATACATGTCAATGTATGACAACTGTGATACACTGACAATGGCCATGTACCTGGGGACTAAGCACAAGTATTTCTGTTATACACTGGAAATAACAGAGAAAATGCAGGTTGGAGCAGTCAATCGTGGCAGAACTGAGTCATCTACAGCATGATACAGTCATGAATCGGGCAAATGCTATCCAGGATGCATCAAGTGAAGCTGAAAAACCTTGCCTTGCTTAGTTTAAAACAACACAGGCAAGAACGATTACGCTTTTCCAGGGGTTACAACTTGAAAGTTTAAGCTGTTTAAGCAAAGAGAACAAAGAGGCACAGACTGGTTAGAAAAGAGATGTCTTCTTGCTATTTGAGAGCAAGCCTTCTGGCTCTCTGGTGCAAGCCTTCCTTCAGAACGCATTCAGGCAAAATATCTACATAGGAGTCTGATAAATTCGTATCTTGAATTATGGAGGTGTCTGTGGCAGTAGGGAACTTGATTCTGTTTCTGAGGAGATCCCTTTCCAATTCTGTCATAAGCTCCTTTAAAAAGTCATTTCAGGGATGCAACGCAGACTGCCATGTTAATCACATTCAGCAATACTTTTTCTGCATGTTGCCTGAAGATTGAAATATTATTCAAATCATGCTGTAACTATTTTCCACTTTAAAGGAAAATTATCCCCTTTTTAATATGATATTGGGAACCCTTAATATTTTACAAGCTTATAGATTTCACCACATTCAATACACAGTTCATTATTTCTGCTTTCGTTATTTCTTCACTTAAATTCTGTTCATACATAGAAATTACACTAATTTTTTTCAGTCCTTCCCAGGGAGATAACAAATGGATCTAGGGTCTTATTCTGTGTATGCATTATATGTTACAATGGTTATGAAAAACATGCATCCCTCTAGTTTTGTCAAGAATGCACTGGAATAAATCAGGAGTTTTACCCATATTCTGCTGGTACCACAGGTACTGAGCTATGTTGGCCATCTGAAGGCTGGGGTGGAGGTGGAGGTGGTTGTTGAGGTCTGTTTAAAGTAGCATGTCGTACAGTGGTGGAAGGTGGTCTGTATTCATGCTCATGGCTTTGGGATGCTGCCATGTACTGTGGGCCATCTCCTGTTCCATATGAAGGCATTGCTATCTGCTGATGGAGGGAATGATTCGGAGTAGCAGGATAAGAATAATCTGTAACATCAGATGCATGGGACCTAAAATTAAAGTAAATGGATGCAGAAGAACAGATTATATGAGTGTAACAGGGTATTATCTAAATAGCTCACAAGAAAAGCTAAAAAGAATGCAAACAGAATTATTTTTCTCGTAACAGGACTCCCTGATTATCAAGCACCATTCCCTTTAAGTTCACAGAAAGCACAAGAACAAATGCAACAAAAAAACACATGGTTCAGCTTAACAAGACTTGAAAATAAATTAGTCTGACAAGTCAGCATAAAAGGACTGAAATTGAGAGTTTTTAATACTTCAGCATACTAGCTGCATGCAGAATGTCCTCCTATAACTCAGAGGCAAAAAAGTTTAGAGCTTTCTCCAGCTTTTAGAGTTCTTTAGTAACCATAAGGAGGTAGAGTGTTCCTGTCTGTGATTTTGACAGTCTGCTGTTTGAAATGATAATACTTATCAGGCCTGCCTTAAGTTAACGATGGCAGCAGAAAAAGGAAAGCAATACCGCAAGTACTCACAATTATGCAGCAGAATGTACTTCACCAAAGCAGAGAAAACCAATTTCAAAAGTTAGAAAACGCTTTTTATTTTGTTTGCACAATTAATTTTGCTGGAAAGGCTTAGAGAAACGGGGAAATGTAAATATTAGTTGAGCAGAGAGTTCATAAAGATACAAAGTCTAGGATGCTCTGTCAAATAAGCCCAAGAGAGGGAGCAAAAGGATCTCTTCATCCCATTACTGTGAATAGCTGTTTTAGTACTGAACAATTGTGCAGCCTGGCTTTTAGTGAACACAGTAAACAGATGCACTTATCTGTAAGACTGGAAGCAAGGTAAGCAACAAAAAGCCAGGGCTTTGAGTAAAACAAAATGACAAACCCTTTGGGCATTTTGTCCTCTTTCATGCTTCCTGCCTGTTCCATTTTCTTTGCGTCACTCATGAACTCAATGCCCATTTTCCTTCTCTCCCACTCTTCTTTTCTTGTTCTTACTTTTCTCACATTAATTTGCTGGTTTCTGTTTGGATTCAGCTTGTGTTTCTCTCTCTGAAGTACAATAAGTATAACAAATACATTGTAAATTGCCACAGTCTGGACACTTGGATGTCAACGTTAATGTGCAAGTCTTACAATTCGCAAATGAGAAGAAACATGAGCTTTTTTTTTACTTTAGCATTAAAAAAGAATCACAAAATAGCCAAATACACTTCTTTGGGAGCTTATTTATAAAATACTGCTCATGCAGTAGTTCTCAGCATAAAAACGTTTCTGCAACCAGTACTTATTTCTGTATGTATGGGGGTTTTATAGCTTAGTTCCTACAGCTAAGACTAACCCAAAATAAAAATTCAAAAGCCTTCTCTCCACCTCACTATCACTCACAGAATTAACCCTTCATGCATGTAAAACACAGATTTCAGGATTAAATTCCAGTGAATCAAATATCAGTGATCGAAATTCTCCATATATTATAAAATTTGAAAGAGGCTTATATAAGTACAAGGTATGTCATACCACAACACCTATATCCAACATAAGGATGCATCCTACAATTTCTGCTTAAAACTTCCTACAGATTGCAAATATTATGGATACCTGCAGACAGTCAAATACATGTTGACATTCGTGGGAGATACAAGCAGTACACTTCAATATGATTATTTAAACTTGGGAATCCTGGAAGGAAGGTGTTAAGGCTAGAAAAAGACTCAAAATGTGTGAAACAGAACTGATGATGAAAAAAATCCACATCTTGCACTTGACAGCTGAACATCAATGCCATTTTACCAGATCAACCTATGGAAAGCATAGTCTTAAACATTACAGAGTGACAAACAGGAGACAACGTTTTGCATTTGAAACTGTAAAAAATAAAAATTGGTACTAAAGGATTTTAGACAGAGAGAGGGGGTAATAATATATTATTGAAACACCAATAGCAATTTTTAAATTTTTTTTTTTGTTTCAATTACAAATATTACATATACAAAGTTCTAAGCTGATTTTTTTTTTTAAGTTAATCTCCACTGGACAGTGGACTAAAGGTCTCGGTCCACACCTTTGCAGTGGTGGCTGCTTCTTCAACTTAGCTATTCAACAATTTAAACACTAAAATCATCACATAATTTTTCCAGTAGATTCTATTTATTCCTAAAACTACTGCTAGCAATTAACCATGACAGACAGAGAAAATTAAATAAGTGGGAAAATCCCCTAGTGAGAGCAGCTTAGTGAAAAAACTCAGACTTCTATGCACACCAGGAGAAGGTAACTCCCACTAAGCTGAAGGGGTATCTTAGTCAATGAAGATGAATTCTGCTGTGTGTCTCTAAGCAGACATTTCTGCTATTTCAAGCAAAAATGTTGAACCTAGTTTTGTTTTTCCTTTTTAGACAAATACAACATCGATAAAGCTAAACTATTCCCCCATTAAAGCATTCTGTTAGAGGTAAAAATATGCTTGACTGAGTAGATCACAAAAAATATTTATTAAGCTACCAGTGGCATAACATACGACCAACTAGACAGGAAGGAAGAGGTACTGACGTTACCTAGCAGAGGCAAACTTAAATGCTTTTGTAACTACAGCTACTCAAAATCAAATACAAAGCATACGGAAATATTTCTTTCACTACATTATGATGACAAAATGCTCATCTGAAGCTGAGGAAGAAAACAAATAATTATATAATTTCTTATCTTATTTATGCTTTAAAACAATTTTGAGAAGAACCTTAAAGCATGCATTATATGTTCTGTCTCTTCTAACTATTCCCAACCGGTAAAAACACCTAATTCTACTCAGTATTTCTGAACAAACAACTGTGGTATAACAAACAGCTTTGCTGTAAACAGACCTAGTATCTGGGGACAGTGATCCCTCGGAAGATGCTCCATGGTACACACTTTGAGACAACCTGTTGTCAGGTCTAAGCTCTTTGTCATATGCCATCATATTCCACTCCTGGCGTCTGTTCCTGGCTTTTCTAACCTTTTTCACCTCACGGGTGGTGCCATCTATACGCTTTTGCTCCTAATGTTCAAACAAAAGAAATAAAGCATGCAAAGAGAGAAAAAAAAGGAAAGGGAAAAAGCTGGTTAAAATGCAGTTAGAGTGCATGAAAATAAGACCAGATTTACAGATGAAGTCAAGTCTTCACAAAATTTCTCTGCACTAAAAATGAGAATATCTCTTTACACTATGAAACTCATTAGTACTAAGACCGCTGCTTTGCCCTTCTTCTGTAGGGTGCACATGCTCATGAGATACCAACCTATTGGCTTTCCCAATTAGAAATGTGACTGATTTTAAAAGCCAGAAAAAGTTTAACCTCTTCTGACATCGTATGTCATTTATTTAGACTGTCCTGAAGCACTTGTAATATCTTTCTCCTGCAAATCAATCTTATGACAATATGTTAAATATACTCGGGGTTATTTTGGTTATTCATTAGGGTCCCAATCACCTAAGACCTTGGGGAAGTATGGAAAAATTAGAAACACATTCCTATTTGATAGAGTCTATGTGAAATGATTTTTTTTGTTTTGTTCCTCTCCTTTCTTAGATCTGATAACTACCAAAATTCCTCCTAGTTTTTCCTTGTCATTGTTTCCCATTATCTTACATAAAAATGAATTACACTAATCCTCTCTGCAATACGTCAGTAATATTCAGGCTAGTAATAATGTATTACAGCTTGATAGCTTCATGACAAATCAGCCTGTTTAGTTTTTTTAAATCTTTCTATATAATTTCAGGCCCAATCAATGTCAGTGTTTATCTATCTGTGAGATCTCAGTGGGACTCAATGCTTTCACACCTCTGAAACGTTGTCCTCACCTACTTCTGACTACTCACTATGAATATAAAAAACCATATTGGTGCTTCACTAGAAAAACAAGTTTGCTCAATCCAAACTGAGAAGGGTATTTATTTGCTACTCTTTTTCTCAACATTTATGAGGGCACTGGATTTTATTTTTTTTAATCAGCTCTAGAGCCCACATCTTAGAACACGAATTCATAGACAGGTTAAGTATATTTTATCTATTGATAAGGCAGTATTAGGCTTTTGGCCACTAGAAAAATAGTTTCTCAGAAAATAATTATATTGATAGTCTGAGAATGCAATCATATTCATTTGTATTTAGAGAAGAGTTCAGCAAAATGGTCATACATGCAAGCATTTTATTTTGGAATCTGTACCTTCAAAGTAAGGGATAATAGTTGGAAAGCCAGTCTCACCAAAAAGAAAAAGAAGAAATGTACATCACAGACGAACATAGGTATTTTACTCCAACTGTTAAACAGCACTGAGTAAATAATACTGAAATAATGCATTTGGCATTATACAACTAACAAAAAAAAAAAAAATCTATCAAGTGGCTTGCCTGCCCACGTTTTGGATCTCTTGCTTGTTCATGCATGTCCATATGAGGGACCTGCTGATCCACATCTGCTAACATTAAGAACGACAGAGAAAAGTCCTTTTGAAGTTCAACATCCAAATGTTCCAAAAACTCTTACTCCTGCTGTGAGTAGATTTTTGATCTGATTCATGTTACGTAAAGATCATCACCTTGGTTCTTAATTGTTTCCTATAAAATCTTTTTTCCTCCCTGAACTTTTTAGAATCACATCATTTTTTTTATCCAGGTTATGCCAGGCTTTACTTTTTTCTTTAATACCACTTCTTGACATCAAAATTTCCCAATATAGGAATCGGAGCAGAAGGGAGACAGATTCAGTCACACTTCAGTTTAAACATATAAAGTTTTGTTAATCACTATGGTTGAATACATGCTTGTTAAAGGCTTTACATCTGTCTTTTTCATTTGATTGCCGCAAAATTTAATTTGTTTTAATTTGTAACTTTTATCCTGGTTCATTTATTAAGACTTTGTTACTAAATCATGCTAGATTGGACAGGAAAGTACAAATAAGCCTTCTGGTTAACTGAAAATATGCTTTAGTTTTCTTTTCTCACAGAATAGTAACTCCGTTCTCTAAGGGACACAACTATGTATTTCATGCAAGTTTCTAGACAAAGTATCCACCTTTTGACCAATGTATGGTGCTGCTCAGAAGACAATCATTTTGATACAACTCCTGTACCATAAGGAGTGCTTACACGACTGCTTACGTATAATCACCTATTTGGTTTGGTTTGGTTTTAGAGAGTAAAAATTTGGTTTTAGAGCAATCACTACGTTTTTTTATGAAAAAGATAAATACATATGTAGAATACATGTATAAATAAACAACATAAAATAAACACAAAGCTTAGTTTGTTTTTATTGGATCAGACTCCAATTGGATAGGTTGCTCCAGACCAGCAAGTGTAAGGGTGCTAATGAATAAATATGCTGAAGCCCTTTTTACTCAGACAGTAAAGCCCTACTTGTATTGATTTTACAATCAAACATTATATAAACACATATCTAAACCACTTCATTTCTTCCAAAACAGTGGGGCAGGCCGATTACTAGCAGTTGACAAAACTATATATACACCTCAAATAGAGTAGTATTAAGTTGTTCCGTTTAATGCTGTCATTACCTTGACAAACAACGGTGACAGCTCTGGTTTCAGTACCCAGGGCAATGACAACAGAGTTCTAGGGGAACTGAAGCCATTCACAATAACTACACTTCAGAATATTTTTTAGAAAAGTTAAGCAATATTAAGAAGAGTTACTTCCTTTAACCAAGTGTAATAGAAGCTGTGGCAGACAAGTGGATGCTGTAGAGGTTAAGCCAGAAAATAGGTACATCATTCAGATGTTGGCAGGAAGCAATTTCAGCAAATACAACAAACATATTAGAGCCCCCAAACAGGGTTAAGTTAATTTTAAGTTTGATATTTGCATCAAGAGTTAGCAAATTATATTCCAAGCGTCTTAATAAAGAATTAGAGCTAGTAACAGAAAGTAGCTTCAACAGGTATTTGCAATACTCTCAAAAAACTGGAAGCATGAGGCCAGAGTATTTTCCTGACTTCACAAATTCACAAGATCCTGTCAATCACAAGTCCTCAAGAATACAAGCCCTCCAAATTTAAAGATTTCTCCTCCTTTAAATAACTAATCATTCCTCAGAAAACACGGGGAACAATAAAAAGCAAAGTAGAACAACTTTCCTTTGTTTAACCAATAGTTAGCAACTAGTCTACCATGGTCATTCAATTCAGAATATTACTGGTACATGCAAGAGTCAAAACTAATTTCATTGAACTCCTAGGCACTGATCTGCTGAGAGTTTGCCAGTAAAAAAAAAAATCAGAGACTACACCATAAACTTGAAGAATTTAATTTTAATTCTTAATTATTTATTAAGAATAAATTAAGAATAAATAAAAATTTATTCTTAATAACTTTTAATTACAGTTTTCTTCAGAGAAAAGTTCACCTGAAAAAGCCAAATCAGAGAAAGCCTGTGTTAGACTCCGGTTAAACTGAATACACAGACAGTAAGTATCACTTTCCTGCTTTTAAATATCAAACTCCTCACAAACCTTCTGCTGCAACAGCTCAAGCAACTAAGGCCAAAATAATACTGGAAAACTGATTCTCTGGTGCAAGGAGTACTCTCAGGGCTTCACTGACCACCTGAAAAATTGAGGCAAAAAACCAGCTGTATTTGGTCAGCTGAGCAGGACTGCATTTGGATGTCTAGTTTATAATTTGCTAAACGATACACTTCTATTTCACCTGCACAGTTTCTCAACAACTTTCACATTTTGTGCTTCTGTAGAGTACAAATCATGTAAGTGATTCTCAATTAGTAGCTTCAAAATACAACTCGAGCCACAAAACTGTTAGTAGATGCTCTGGATTCATTCCTGGTCACTGCTATCGTAAGGACAAAACCAGAAGAAAGTGACAGTCTGTTAAGCAAACTGTGGAATGGATGGTGCCTGTGAAACATCTCACCCAAACCCTCCAGCTCGCTAAAGGCTCCAGATGAGAAAAAGCTAATTTGCACACCAACTTCTGGAAAGTTAAAAACCAGGTTTCTTCGTGTCAAAGTGACACCTAACTACAGAAATGCAAATCTATGCCGTTTTCTTCTTCGTTGGTCTTGCTGTGTATTTAGTCAAATCAAATCCTACTTCAGGCAGAACTTATCAAGGGGTATTTCTGTGCTGTATGCCTATAATCCCGCACGACTGGAATTGAGCATATTTTACATCTGGTTTGTAGACTGTAGTCAGACAATTAAAATCTACAAAAAAATGTGTTGCCTAAAATATAGCCTGAATGCAAGTTTATATATAAATTGGTTTTATAAACATCTCTCTAAAGCTATCAAAATTTTTTCAAGTGATATTGTATTATAAATTTTTAAAAGCTTTTGTATTTTTTCCTTTTTAATATTAAATCAGAATGAAAAAACTAGCAGCTGATAGTTTATTTTTATCCCTCTCTCCAGTGAAAAGATCTAAATTTGAAGGGAAAAAGGTGGGAGGAAAAAAACACAAAGGGTGCAATTATCCCTATATGTCTAACATAAAAGAAATGAAATGAAATTTAAATGAATGAAATTTAAAAAAACCTAAACTAGAGAATGAAAGCTGCTTTAATTACTTCCAGTCTTATAATCAGCTCTGTGACTTATCATACTGAGAATACAGTGGGATTATAACCTTGCATATACATTTGTGTACAATTATACAAATAACCAAGTGAGTATTTTCAATACTTTGCTTCAGACAGTAAATTCTACTGAAAATGTTTACTCAACTTTTTCAAATCTGAAATTAGACATTATGTATATATACATATGTATAATACATGTGTATATATATGCTGATATAGTATGATACCTGCTTATATATACACATGTATAGGTATGTTAATATATACAACATATACACATGTGTACATACACATGTGTATGCATGTGTGTATGTGTACTGAAAACTAAGTAGCTTCCTTCTATTTCCTCTGACCAGTCTGTGCATCTTGTGTGGATTCCTTTTATTTTAAATCCCTTATCTCTCACTGAACCTACCTAAAAGGGCACCTTCTGCTAGATAAGATAGGCAGTCATTGCTTCAGACTCTCCTTCTTCACTTTTTTTTTTTTCAGAATTATCTTCAAAAATCTTAAAGCCCTCAGATTTGATAAAAAAATGGACTTCAAAGAAGCTGCAGAAGTAGCAGCTAATTTCTTCATTCAAAACTAAAATCCATTAAGAAAATCTTGATTGCAGCAGAACACATATCTTGGATCAAACTGAAGATATTCCAGAAGGACTGAAAACACTTTTCTATGAAAAAGTCTTCTTATGTTGGTTTTAAACTTAGAAGAAACAAAATATTTTTCCTAAAATTAATCTCTTGTTGCTGAACCAATTTTGCTGTGTATTATCATCTTACTAACTTGTAACAGGTGTAGAAAAGTGAAGAGTCAAGAAATTAAAACACCCAACAAAATATTTATTTCTGGATAAGCTCATGATTCGCTTCAGGAGTTGATGCTGCTGGATAAAGAACTATGAAAATAAAGGAAACCATAATTCTTTTTTTCTTTTTTCTATCCCTAAATCACAGTGCCTTTTTCCAAAGCACAACAGGGACATTTTGCTGAGTACTAATAAGCAGATGCTGGCAAAGGATTAGAGAAAGTATCTTGGGAAGATAACTACAGTTCCTAAATTAGGAAGATAAATACAGTTCCTAAAAACTAATTAGCCAACTTCTTAAAATAGACAGTATGAGCTATAAAAACTGAACCAACTGAATCTACAGCCACATATAAAGAGGAATAGTCTTTCCATGCACACAAACTAAGTATAACCCAGCAATTTTTATGCCTAAACAACTGGACACAAAATTGTAACGCATACATTTGCTATTATGTTTCTGCTTTTACCTTTTGTCTCCTCTTTTCTTTCCGCTTATCTTCAGTATCTTGTAACATTTTTTCTTTCCAAAGATCAAAAAAATAGGAAGGATCAGTATAGAACTTCAATCCATCTTTCTTATCATCCCTGGAAATACAGTAGAAGAAAAGCTAAGAAAACATGAGCTAGTATTTTTCAGACCAACAAAATTCATCTTTGATGATTATCCAAACTTCATCATTTTTTGCATTATAGGATGACAGCACATCAAGTGCATTAAATGCCACTCTTGGTACTTACAGCTTACAATTGGCTTGATTCATGCCAAGAATTTGAGGGAAAAGGGGTAGAATATGGAGCCTTTTGGGAGGTATGCTCCCAGGCTCTGCCTCATCAGAGCTCACCAGGAGCAGACCAGGTTCCCACAGCAGCCGGCTCACCAGAGGGAAATTCACTGGTGCTGCAAAGTGATCAGTGGCATGACACGGTGTGTAGGGGACAGAGGAGCCTAAGAATGGAACTCAACTGTCTCAAAAGAACTAGCAACGGAGTATTTGGTGCAACCAAGATGGGTCTTAAAATCTGGATTTAGGAACAAGGTAGGTCTGAGTACCTTTGCCCTTATGACAGGAAGCACAAGGCAGTCACTGTTCTCAGTGGGACCCTTCTAACTAGGGGAAGGGCTAGGAAAGAGGTGGCAACTGAAAGGCTGAATCCCACCAGACTATTCCAGGAGGAATTTGAGACAGAGCTGATCTGGGCTTGCCAGCTCCAATGGGCAGCAGGAGCCAGGGGCACCCAGACTAAGAAATCACAAAAAAAGATATGCTATCAAATCCTAACTTGACCCCATGGCCTGGAAATAGGGAATCTTCTAATATCCTAAACTCCTGGAGAGCAATGGGTGTAGGGAGAGTCAGCTGGCAGTATCCAAACAGCATATAATAGTGATCCCAGTCTCGCTTGCTAAACTGGTGTCTTTCAGAGTCCCTTTCGGCTGTGCTGTCCTAATTTCTTCCCGGGCAAATTCTGATGGCAGCTGAATACTAATTTCTACCAGCAAGATGAAGAGGGATGAAGATCCAGCACGCGGAAACCTTACAAGCACTGGAGAAGGGTACAGAGAGCAGATCTTGCAGACTGTCTGGTCACACGACCAGAAGCTCCTTACTTTTTGTGTGCTAGATCTCCTCACTACAAACGTCTGGCCTACTGACCGAGGCACTGGGGCAGTTCTTCCACCCCTCCAAGCTTTGGTCAGACAAAAATTTGAAATTTTTTTAAGCTTTGTCCAAAGCGAATACAAATAATTTTAATTCTAAATCTAAATTCTAAATATAATCTAAGTAAATCTCAGTAAAGTATCACCAATAAAACAGGAATAGCAATAAAGGTCACTGACACTGTCATCCAGATACATATTAGGACATGGCTGTGCAGAACAGCTGATCAGTAAAAACTCTTAGTAACCAGACACCTAAAAACAATCAAACACCACCATTGTCTGTAGTAGTGGCAACAAACATGGCCTTCAGTCATAAATCTAAAAAATTTACCTTTCAATTAAAAGCTCTTAAAAATAAAATACACTGCAAATGCTCTGCTATGTTGTTCCTAAAAAAAAAATAATTCAGTAATTCACTGCAAACTGAATGTCTGCTTCACACAGACAACTCTCAATCTAGTACCTCTCAAAAGTTGAAGGACACAGCAAAAATATGTTGTCCACAACCCTTCAGACAGACAAATTATACTAATTTCATGAGCAATGATAAACTTAAAGGAAACAGGAAAAGAGAAGAGGAAAGGCAGTCCTGCTTGCTGCTCTTTTATTCACCAGTAAGTAACCAGGAAAAGAAATGGCAAAAGTTGTGTGCACACATGTATATGCTGGAGAGAAGAGGGAAAATAGAGGGAAGGCAAAAGCAGCAAGTCCAGTTTTCTGGATAAATTAACCAAATAAAGCAGTTTAGTATATTATTAAATTTATTTTCACCTTTTACATAATCGATGGCCCTTGCTCTCAAATGCTGTGCTGCCATGTAACACTTATGCTGAAATATGATGATTTTTGTCAGGTACAACTTATAATTTTAAATGTGGTAACAGCAATTACCAGGGAGGTCAGGGAGGTCACTGAAAAAACAAATCTCAACAACCAATACCACTTTTCCCTTCTGCTGTAATTATTCTCTGCACACAAGTAGGAGATAAAGGGCAAAGAACAAGAACATAAACAATATTTCCATACCTATAAGGTGAAAGAATATTCAGAGGTGGTGGTTTGTCGCTCTGATTATAAATATCAGCCACCGGGTTAGGAATGCTGTTCTTTGAAACTACCTGCTGATCTTGAATTGTTGAGCTCTTAAATGCTTTTTTCATGTTGATATCCTGTAATGAGACTGTTAGAGACAAAAATGCATTTATCACAGGTGTGAAATTAACATAAGTGGATAAACAAAGTCCGTTTTACACTAGCTATTTAAAATATTTTTAGCAAAATGCAGAAATTTTTCTTTAGTGGATAATCATGACATTTAAGTGCAAAGGCATATAAGAATTACCGTAATAAATCAGCTTTAAGTCCCACTTGGTCCAGTACCTCACTTACAGTAACGGAATGACAACTGGCTTGGAAGATGATTTCCTGTCACATGCAGATGTCCAATGATGAAGTTTATGAAGTTTAACCTGCACTTCTATTAGCAGAAAGATTGGCTTCAAGCCTGAAACACAAGGTCTGGTGTTTCTCTGACACAGCGCATTTTATCATTATATGTGGTACCCATACACATTCAACCCATTCTAAGTTTAATTAAATTTTGGCCTCCACAACCTCCTGTGAG
The DNA here is from genome assembly GCA_033628505.1 of Tringa tobata. NCBI lineage: Eukaryota > Metazoa > Chordata > Aves > Charadriiformes > Scolopacidae > Tringa > Tringa tobata. The sequence continues at coordinate 491,084 of JAHREE010000076.1, forward strand.
AGAGTTCCACATCTTTTACCATCTTTCAACTCCAAAATCTTTCCATATAATTGAACATCCCTTGCTCTTAAGTTTTGCTTATCTCTATAGAGAGAGAAATACTTAATCTTCTTTATACAGTCCAGCAACATACTTCCATTTTATCTTTTCATGGTCACAATTCTGGGGGAAGGAATACTAGCCTTTTCATTCTTTCTCTTCAAATGAAAGATTAAAGTTACTTTTAACTGTTCCTGTTACTTTTAGCAAGACTTTGTTTCATTCTTAATATAAATTTTCCCGAGATGGAGTGACCATTCCTAAAAAGATGCAGGTAATGCCAATCACAATTCAGAAGTGGCAGTAAGCTCTCCACATTATCTTCCATTCTTAGGCAACCTGAAATACAGAGGTTTGACTGCAGTTGAACAGAACACTGAAGTCTTCACCAGCTGGTCTACAATGACACTAACAACTTCTTGAATTGATCCAACTGTTCTACAACAGTGTAAGCTGTAGAAGTAGCGCAAACTTCTACAGCTTGTGTTCTTTTTATTACCATTGACATCTCGTATTTCTGTTACATTCTTGTTTGAAGAAAGACATTTGAAAGTGCACAAATCCCACTTTTACAGGGCTTTTGAGTGTAAGTTATTTATATGCTTTTGAAGATTAAACGTCAATTATTTTAAATTTTTTTCAACTGTAGTATTAGTTATACATATAAAATATTTTTATATATACACTATATCTTAGTTATACCTAAGAATGTGAAAAAAACACTGATGCAATTAAATCAAAAGGGTTTTTTAAATCAACCTAGCAATTGACATTTTACTTAAATGCCTAAGCTGCCCAGAAGTACATTTAGTATTAGTGACAGCACAATTAATTATTATAAAGGTTTCAACTTTTACAGCTAAATAGCTAATAAAATTTCCTACTGACACTATAGTGACAGTAGTTTGTATATATAGCTTATTAATGGGAAAGATGATTAGCAATGCAAGAGTATGCTGTCAATTTAAAATAAAAACTGACAATTCTCAGTGCATACACTAGTTTCCCCTCCCAATAGGCTGGTTTTAATTACTCTCCAAACTCTGGAAACTAGCCAGAAGGTATTGCATAATACAAATGAGACATTAAAAAAACAGAAACAAAAGTAAAGAGAACCTCTGATGAGGATTGCATTTCCAAAAATGTTAGACTTGAAAGTCATGAAGACTGACATCATCCGCCTCAGTGCAGAGCAAACACAGCATATGAGTATCATCTAGTTTGCTCATATTACCACCACAACATGCCTCAAAAACTAGGCTAATTAGTAGTTATAATAGCTTGGTTGACAGTCCCATATAGCTCTTAACCTCTAAGATGGCAAAAGAAAAGTGCAAGTATCAACCATGATACTCTACCGGTTAACATGTTCCAAATACAGAAACAAATCAAACATGTAATAATTTTCAGACAGCAACAAGCTAAAAACGGAATGCTAAATATTACACTAGTAAATATCAACAGTAAAATTTAATAGTGGCATTAATAGTAGTATTAAATATAATATATAAACTATACGAATATAAAATAGAATATATAAACCATGTAAATACTACTACTACACTAGCCTGGTCTAGTAGAAGGTGACCCTGCCCAGCGCAGGGGGGTTGGAACCAGATTATCTTTAAGGTCCGTTCCAACCCAAACCATTCTATATCACAAGTAGCATTAAATGCTACTAAGGAAATATTACACTACTGTCCTGATGTAATAAGCTTTTAATTTTACTAAATGTCAGGAATCATCTAAACGGGGAGTACAGGCAGTGGCTGGCTCAGACGTGTAACTGAACATGGAAGCAAACATGCATGTTACAGTTCTTAGAGCTACACAGAGAAGCATGTTTTACTTTCCCAAATACATGCTTTCAAACAATGTAATGAAGTTACTTAAATCCTTTGGTTTTACTGTGTATTTACAAAGCGTATGACCAAACACACAAGTCAGGATGTAACAGCATTTTAAAGGAAACGCTGTTTACAGTGACTAGAACCTCCTAGAGATTTTCACCTACTTGATGGAACCATGCACTGTCTCATTTAGGTAAAGAGTATAATAAGATCTTTGATGACCACAGAACAGATCTACTAACATAGTTTGTGATCACCCTATCCTGAAATAAATAAATAGACCTACTGTGTCTCAAATTTTTTTCCAATATTCTGATTTATTTCCAGTAAGCTCTAGATTTATTCACTTCTGATTTATTACATTCACAACTAAAAGTTTTCCCTGTGAAAAAAGTTGGCTCAATGGCTCCATTACCACAGGGGCTTCTTGAAGCAACACTAAGTCAAAAATGAAGACAGTTATATGACTCAAGAATATTTTTTCTTGCTCTGTTAACATGATTTTTCCCAGTTTGCCTTACTGAAAAAACAAGATGAAATATCGGTTCAGGATTACTTTGAAAAGCCAGAGATTGTTGTGTAATTAAATACTGTGGTCTTGTCAACATCACTTCTGGCTCAATGCTTACATGCAATTACCTACCCTCTTCTACTGTCGAATCCAGCTGGGTAACTTTGACAGCAAGGCGATCAATTCTGTCTTGAAGGGAATTTGCTCTGATGTAGAAGCTGTTGGCCTCGTTAAACAATTCACCAAATATGTCTTCAGCATGTTTGCCTGTGTAAGAAAAGATATAGGGAAATTCCTTTGCTAAGGGTTTACAGAACACAAGACAAACAGCTTCAATATCATGAAGTTATAATAAAACACAGTAGCTACAGGATTATAAGAGCTCAGTTTGTCATTCAGCAAAATTATGGGCAATAGACTTGGACAAAATCTCAAAATATACCATAAATGCTGCCTGGAAGTCTGTTCTCCTGGACATTCTAGTTAAGTCTTCTACTTAGACAGGGAGAGTTTCAAATTTTAATCCATATGTAGCTGAACTACTGCCAACAGACACGCAACTGATCATTTAAATCTGCCTTTGTGATGAAAACGAAGGCCCATCAAAGTTACGCCTGTCCATAGTAGCTTCTGAAGTAAATTTTGAAATCTAGACTCTTGCAATCCATAGTTGTTAAGATTTAATTATAAACATGAGTAAAAGCCAACATCAAAGTGAAACAGATAAAAACCAGGATCCTCATGCAAGGCAGCCCGCTTACCTCTACAAACGCTCATGGTTGCTCTGTCACTGGAGTCATCTGAGAGCCTAAAACAGCACTAACCACATTTACCCATGGCCAGTCTGGACTTGCTACAGCACAAAAGAGGAGCCTACAACCTTTTCAGCTTCCCTTTCAGCTGCCTCACTTTCTCAATCACTGTGAGAGCAGACAGTCTTGTTCAGATCTGCAGCCTCAGGCCCTACCCTAAACGTGCTACAGAGGACAGGAGTAGCCACACGATAAGCCCAGCCACCTCTTGGTCCACAGATCCTTGTGCAGGCCCATTCCTTTCCTAGACCTCCCACCTCCCAGAGTACTAGACATTCTCACCCACAGTTTAACTCTCCTTCTGTCCCAGTCCAAACCTCTCAACCACTCCAGATCAAAATCCCCAATTTTAAACTTCTCCTGCCCCAGAACTTCCCCTACAAATATCAGATTCCACCACTGCACCCACTTGTCTCTCAGTACCCCCTACCCAGATACTGCTGCATCATTTAAGATCTCCCCCTCCACAATTTCTGCAGCCAACACCCTTCTCAAGACCTCCACATTCCATCAGTTCTCCGTGCAAAAGGCAAAATCCTGCCTCCTGTGTTTAACCATGCTTTTTAAACAAAAATAAATTTTCAAACCGTGCTTTTGAGTTACACTCCTCTTGTTATGACCTGTATCAAGTCTGAAGAGCAGAAATGGAAGGGAGGGGCAATGTGAAACTTTGTCTAATATTGGAACATTATAAAATATGTATTAATGACCTAAATGACAATGACTTCCAAAAGAACAGCCATTGTTGACATTTTAAGTTGCATCCTATAACCAACCTTAATATTTTACAAAGGAAAGTACAGACGTAATTAAAATTTCAGTCAAGATCCGATCCTGTGAACATCTGGATACCATAACTCAAAGTAAAAACCAGCCACACTTAGGAAGTCAACAGGATCTGCCCTTTTCTCGGATCATTTATTTGGAGGGAAGAGAGCACAACACTACTGAAACAATATCTGAAAGCACTGTTTGTGAATTACAGATAAAAAAAAAAAATATTGATTGCCTTGCTTTAAGTGGAGGACTTCACCAGTAACACATTTTTCTCACTAAACATAAGATCTGCCAATTGCTAACACAAAATGTTAGATATTTTGGTGTACCCAAGCTCTGCTTCGTATGTATGTGGAAGGTGGATAGGTAAGGTGTGCTGCCTACCTGCTCCTAATGTCCTCCCCCTCCGAAACAGAAGTCACACAGCCATAGAGTAGTTGAGGCTGAAAATCATCTGGTCCAATCCCTGCTCAAAGCAGGGTGAGCAGAGCAGGTTGCCCAGCACTGTGTCCAGTTCAGTTTTGAGTACTTCCAAGGATGGAGGCTGTACAATCTCTCCAGGCAACCTCTGCCAATGTTCAACCACCTTCACACTAAAAGCGTTCTCTAAGCGCTTCCCAGAAGGTACTTGAGATTCAGTTATAATCCCCATTTGATTTGGTTGCTGCGAATGAAGAGGTTATTCCAAGCTATGGAACAAATAAGCTTTTCAACTCTTCGGCTATATAAAACAGGTATTATGTTCTTCAGCCACCAGTATTCAGAGCTCAAAACATCAATAAATTTTAATGGATGTTAGTTTATGTTAATATATTGAAATCAGCCTGCCGAGGGAGTACTGCCAGATTCTAACATTAAGAACATCACCCCTTAGAGAAGTCAAGCAGACAGGTGCTTGTCAGTTATCTTTCTTGAAGGAAAATAAGTCATAAAGTTGATTTGTGGGAACATACTTCTTTTAATATTGAATTCCTTTTTTTTTTTTTTAAACACTCACTATTCTAAAACAAGTAAAAGACAGGTTGTCAATCTTCTGTCAGTAAAAACAGTGACACAGTAAAGCAATATTGGAACATGCTATTCTGATTAACATGATGCAGTAAGTTTTAGAAATAAAGTACTAGTTCTCTAGTGTTTTCTGTGTTACCATCTTTTTTATTATATTCTTAACAGTATAGAAACAAGCAGAAAGAAAACATCTGAAATTACAAGCATGTATCTTTCACCTTAAGAGCTGATTTTGGTACTATAAGACAGTCACTTGAAAACATGAGGTGATTCCCAATGTACAGGCAACCTAAATATTAATTTAAAAAAAAAAACAAACAGGAATTACACGTTTTTTCCTTCTAAGGCTCCCTCCAACCACAGAAGCAGTTGAGGGGAAATTTAGTCATGATGCTGCCTCACCAAATCCCCACTCTCAATAGGTCTTAATGTCAATTAACAGAACTGCCTCTTTCTAGCACTTCCACAGGTCATCTTCATAGAGCTGTATATTTGGTTGCTCACAAAATAAATTTCCAAGCATTATGAGACATTATCAGTATTTCACAAATAATTGTGAAACCTCTACCCAAGTTCTGCAGTAATTACATGAAACACCATCTTGCCACATTAGTTTATAACATCTCTAGCAGAGACTAGACACCACCTGAATTAATTACAATTGATTTTCACAAGGTGCATAAAAAGGTGCGCATTAGCACATTGAATATATTGCCCCAAAGCTATCTTTTTTCAGCAGTCAAAATGCTCAGTGCTGTAACAGGAGAACAGGAGAGGAATTCAACAACGGTGCTGGCTTGTCTGAGGACTGGAAACCCAACAACGTTTATTACTGTGACTTGTTTCCTTTCACATATTTGAGTCTAAAAAGTACAGCTTTGCTTTGGATTCCTTGTTCCACAGCACAAGCACACGGAAGAACACACTCAAGTTAATGGAAAGATTTACAATTTTTCACACCATGAATATGCATTATCAAAGAGAAACGGTAGAGCAATGTCATCACCTGGCATTCAGATGTCAGTTCTACAAGACACTGGAAGAAAGATGACACTAGGGCTGCCCCAAGGGAGCCAGCGCTGCATTAATGCTTTCCTCAGGGTCCCAGGTAAGGACTGAAATGCCCCGCAGAACTAGATGCTGTTTTGTAAATTGGAATTCACCCAGGACATGAGTACTTCATCACAACATGGAGCAGAAGACAGTGATTCCACCCATCCATTCGTAACTGTATTAATTAGAATTATGCTTCCTCTGACCCTCATTTATTTTATTTTTTTTTTAAATAAGCAAAAAGTGGTAGGCTGTTTACTGACCAGGTCTCGATTCTTATCTGCCTCTTCATAGTACCTCCAGCATGATACCTAATGCCAAAACAGCTAACTTCCCAACTCAACCTACCTGATTGAGCCATGGTAAAGAGCAGAGTCACAGAAAGCTGGATGCAGCGTGCTCAGTCCTGCATGCAAACTACTGAAACTCTGAGCCAACGCAACGGCCATGCTACAAGAAAATGTCAGGAGGTAGATTGGTGGACACTGCCTTCTGTGTGAAAGTTTCTCAAGTCCCCACAGATTGCATCTCCTCTGTTTTATGTTGTAAAGCAAAAAAGTATGGTATCACTTGCATATGGGTCAAAGAAAATAGCTCTGTACCCATGTACAGATGGTTTATACCCATGTAGAAATAAGATTTCAGGTCGTATCTTAACGAATAAAGAAGCCAAAGATACAAAAATACAAATTATTCAAAGGAAAGAAGTTAAGAAGTGGTAATCTAACTCAAAACACAATGAATATGTTAATGTACAGACTGAAATCTAATTAAGAAAAGGTCAATAAAGGAGCACATATTGGGTTTTTACTATTTAGTCTTCAACAACAATCGGATGTAATTTATTACTTCTTTCCCATAAATACACATACACAAAACTCCAAAACGAAACCATGGTGCAGCAGATCCTGTTGCAGAGAGCAGCTTTTTTCACTGGCTGAAGTCCTGCAGCCATCAGACCAAACACCACTGCCAAAAGTAAGGAATATTCTGTGGCAGCTTTCTTCAAAGCCTCTGCTCCACAACTACGTTCGCTGGGGAAAGCGTCATGGCACTTACAGGTATGGGGTGGCAATGCTCCCACTCCCCACCCTGGTAGATTCCCTCCTCCCAAGTGGAGGTGAATCCCCTCGTCAAGCTTTTGCCTAATACAAAAGTGCACAGTTTCATACAGAACGCTGCTCCCTCTGCCTCTGCTCCAAACCAGCTGGCTGCAAACAAACTCAAATCTGAAGACACAATAGAAAAAAAGCTCCACTGAGAGCACATTCCTTTTGGACGGGAACTTGTTCGTGTCTCCTGAAAAGAGCTGAGGCAGAAGCCAGCCAAATTTGTACGCAACAGCACAGATCTGCCAGTTTCTAAAATCCACACTGAACTCACAGTGCAGCGTTAAAAACCAGTGTGACTGCAGGATAGACCTGGACTTGCTCTCTCTGTGCTTCAAGCTGTGGGAACACAACAAGCTCTGACGCTGTCAGCAGGACATATACATTAGCTCCAGCACAGCATTTTTCTGTGATCGTTTCCTTGCTCTCAGTTGGCTTGAAACCCAGGCAAAGCAAACACTGTCTGAAGAAAAAACCCTCTGCAAACATCACCAAGCCTGGTGGCAGACCTCACTCATTAAATACCATGTATTCGTCTGTTAAAACAAAGGACATCATTTATTTGCATAGATCTCTAACTTGACACAAATAAAGTCTCTGTCCACAGAGACTTCTGATGACCTGAGAAATCTGCTAAGGGAAACTTGCAGGGTATGGATTGTGTGAGTGGCCAGTTCCTCAGCAACAATCATAAGAGGATCTGCATAGGCAGTCTAAAAGGCAGATTAGCCTCAAGACCAAATCTGGAGAAACGAAAGCTAGACATTCCTAGCAAGTCAGAAGCTAGACATTCCTAACAAGTGAAAAGGGTATTATCCACACTTTGGCAATCATTGTACAGTACCAACATGAGGTCTTATCAGATACACTTGAATGCAATTAGGAGATAATAGCCATTCTTCTCAATTTTCTGAAACTTAAGGATGTCAATACTGAGCAACTGCCTGATAAAACAGTAAATGAAACTCAATGACAATACAAACACAAATTAACTATAAATAATATTAGACACTAAATTGACAGCTAGTGCTCAAGAAAGATCAGAGGATAACTTGGAAACGTCTGTGAAAATATCAACTGAATTTTCACAGAATCACAGAATCATCATGGTTGGAAAGGACCTCTGATATCACCAAGTCCAACCATACACACACAAAAAAAACCCCTACAATCTCGGCCACTAGAGCAGCAATCAAAATTTTAGCAATTCTTAGGGAACTAATGATAAATGGAAAAAGTCTGTTTTGATTATGATTTGAAGTCCTCAACACTACACCTTAAAGAAACCTCAACATACTCTAACATAGCCAAAGCAGAAATAACAACAATCAGAAATACAAAATGGTTTCTATCCAAAGAGTACTAACAGGTCAGGACACTCTAACCTCGAAAAGACATCAGCAGGAGAACACAATAAAATCACAGGTTATTATGGAAATACACAAGACGAAAACACCTTTCATTATTTTTTGTAACTCAAGAACCAGAATGTATCAAAAGGAAGAAACAGATCACCTTCTATTGTGGGACATTCTGCCACAGGGCAAGGAAACAGGGCAATCCCTATTTGACCACGTCTAAGCAATCCCACAGATGACAGGTTTACAAATGCTCGTTACATCGGATAATTCAGATAGACCTCCAGCTCAGAAAATCCCTGAATCACTGACTACTGGAAAGGGGAACGTGCTGTGTTTCTCGTACTTTTTACCTAAGCGTTGGCTATTTCCTATCATCACAAATTGAACACCAGACTTAGCAGGACCCGTAGTCTAAACTCCATACAGACTTTCTTACATTCTTAAACCATTTCCATTTAGAAAGTGAAGAAACTGATGAAGTAATAATTTCTTTTCTAGGACCAGAGCTATCAGCACAAACAACAGCTGCTGATTGTTAAACACTCTCTGAAGGAATCTTGTTTTCTCATTCATTAAGAAATATTATTCTTCTTGCAAGCACTCCAAGGCATGCTTCCAGAATTGCTAGTTGTGGTGTCAACTAACAGGTGTACTGCACTGCCAGCTCTGTATGGAGCTGACGTCAGCTTGCATCAACAGAAGCCTACAGGTTTCTTCAGTGAATGCTGCTCTTTTGATGTATGTGCTTAATTTCATTCATATGAATAGATCACACACTCACATAAAAAAAAGGCTTAAGAAATATTAGCACATTAAAACAAACTGAAATTTCACTCAAATGTGTCACTTGACGCCACAAGGCAGAAGAGTTTACTGGCTTCATCCTTTACAATTGAAAGCCAAGAATAACTCAAGTGTTAGTCTTGTTTCTTGCACCAATTTCTTTTATCTTAGAAAAATTCCTGGTTTTCTATGACATAGGTTTGTGGTTGGTTGTTTTTTTCTTGGATTTTGGAGGGATTTGTTTGGTTTTGTTTGGTTAGTTTGGTTTGGGGTTTTTTTTTTTTACACTTGTAAATCTTACAGAGGCTCTTGTACAAACTTCAAAATACAGAAGAGCAATGAAGTACCGGTATATTATTATATTACATAAGTGGCAATGTCCTGTATCATAATTTTGCTATTTAAAATAAGTCACCTTAAAGCTTTTCATTTATTCAGTTTTTCATCAGGAATCAAATACTTGCAGGAAGTTACAGATACTTACTTAAGCTGCTTAGCTGGCGTATGATGGCAGCAAGGGTACTATTCGTTACACATTCCAGTTCACTAGTAATTCCCTCTGGCAGAGCTCCTCGGCAGAGATGCCTTGGTTCAATGTTCCTTTTCACCAAAGGCATGGCTCACGACCTGGAATTTACAGAAAAATATGTATTATATTTACAAAAATGAAATTAAGAGCTATGAATCTGTCTAGCACACGCTCAGGTTTTTTTCCTACAAAAATACACTGTAACTTTCTTCTTTTAAAGCACTTTCTCCAGCATTCCCACCGTAAGATACTGTACAATTCCTACTGAGGCACCGGAGTCACGCACTCAAGCCAGAACACGACAAGAGCACTGCAGATAAGCCCAGAGGATACAATCCGTGTAGACAGCACACACCAAATCCAAGGCAAAAAGTGTAAGATTTACTGTCTATGCAGACCTGTGCTCCAGTACCAGAATCACTGAACTTTAGTCCACATTTGCATTTGTAAAAAACTGGCAGTCCCCGCAGGGGTGGCAGGAAAATCTCTGTCTGGAACAAGCTGGCTCGCTGCCTGGGCAAGCTGGCCATTGATGGACTGTCCGTGCATTACAGCCCCCTGAGTACGTCAGACACTGACCTACCCTTGGCTCCAACAGGTTTTCAGTCAAAATGATAAACTCATCTGACAGACGGGCAAGGGCCTCACAGAAATAGGCTGGGTGAGAATAAGGAAGAAGCTGCAATGTGAGGAAGAAGATGGTTTTCCGCAGGTGGTGCTGAATGGCAATCTGAATGAGGTAAGAGCCCGTACTGAACAGATTTTGGGAGCGTGGCAGATGTGAGAAGACATTTATCTGAGAAAACAAAGGCTGTCAGAACTGGTTTTCTTGGAAAAATAAAAGAAAATAGGATGGGGAAAAAATACAAAAAGAGATCTTAGAGTCACAAAAGGGCACAATGGCGCAGAAAACAGCATCCTGCAGAGAGGAGCTCTGAGGGCAAGGATGCCCAAATGGGACAGAATTCCCCCAAAAGGGAAATGAGAGCCTATAATATAAAAAGTTCTTAAGCAGTTTTCTTTAAAATGGTATTAACACAATTATGAGTCAATTTGATTAGCTTTTTTAAACACTGACAATTCAATGTCCGTGCACTACTTATGAATAATAATTCTGTTTAAAGATCATGTGGCATTGAAATTTTCTGGAATGAGAAGTTACAGTGTTACCAAGGACATAAGTTCATTTGGAAAAGATTTAACTGAAAATTTCTTTTTTATTGCACTAAAGCAATTAAAGTAGCCTTTCAATTCTCTCATTAAAATCACATTAGTAAATTAAAAAGACCTTTTTGCTTTTCAAATGTTGCATAGTAATCTTTGTAATTACTTTCTCCCCTCAAGGTTTAAAATATTTTCTTCTCAAGAACATTTCTAAAAAAATTAACATATTTTAAGTATTTAGCAAAAAAGTAAATTATTTAACTGTAAGATCATTTCAGAACAGGCCAGGAAGAAATGGGCTTGTGACTTCTAAGCAATAGTCTTGAATTTTATTTTACATTTTTCTTAATATGAGACAGTTTATTCAAATATGTCAGAATTTAAGGCCAATTGAGTTTGCTAAATTTTCAACAATACATCAGAGGTAAGAGAGGAACAATTTTTATTTTACATTAGACATAAAAGCTTTTTGTTTCTGTTCTGTGCCTTAGTATTCCTCTACAAACTAATATGCTTTAAAATATTGCTTAATATCCAATGCAGTCAGTTTTCTGAACTTGATCAAAAGCAGGTAAAAACTGGAAATTCACACTTATTGAAGAGCAGTATCTAGCAACAACACCTTGCAAACAGGCTAGAACATTGCTATTGTGAAATAAAAGTCATTATGAATAATTATTTCACTGTGCAGTAAAATGTTCATAAGATAATTAGTAAGAAGTAAATTAATAGGAGCATATATCAGTGCTAAAGCAGCCAATTCCAAATCTAAGTACTTCTCCAGCACACAAGGTACAATTTTTGGTTTTCTCTGTAACATTAACAACACTGTCATACAAACTAAACGCATAAAGACTCCCCACAACTATGACAACAGAATTCCTGAAAAACCAGTAGGTGAATAGACATCTCAGAATCATCTTTCCTTAGAACTAATTTTTATGTGCAATTCATCAGTAAAACACTCTGGTGAACAAGGCAACCATTCTACTGGGGCTGGGGGTGTTGGTTGGTTTACCTTTTTAGGAGAATTACTTGGAATGTGTTTTACTACACAGGTTCATACTCTCTATTTCTTTTTGTTAACTGATCTTACTCAAATTCTTACATGAAAAGACCAGAAAACTAGCAGAATACAGCCTGGTTTCCCCAAGGCTTTCTGTCTAGCACTTTCAGAGCTGCCCCCCTCTTGCCTTTTGCAGTTTACCTGACTTTTTCCCACCAGCCCACGCACACTGCCCAGCTAATTGCCTGCTACCTCTTCAAACACTCACCACACTGAGTATAATCAAAATGCCTTTCACCAGGAGCACTAATTTAAGTCCCTTCTTCACATCATGTTCTTCCTTGCCTATCAAAGCTAATTTGAAGAAAACACACGACTGCAGTTTGAGTTTTTCATTTTCTCATCAATTCTTTATGAAATGGTGCAATGCGTTCCAGAGCAGGGGAGAGACAGACTGACCCAAGACATCCCATTTCTTTAAAAAGCAAGCTAAAATACACAGCAGCGCTTAAAGTGGGGGAATAAAACAAGTTTAATTTGTGAATGCATGATTTAAATTATTATTTATCCACCTCATTTCAATGTGAAGTTTAATTCCGAAAGGTAAACTGAACACTGATGAGTAAATACATGCCACAGATTAAGCAATGCATTAACTGTTCCTGATCAGAGAGGAAAAAAAAAAAGCCTGCAATTGCAATTATAAGTTTCTTCTAATTCAAAACCTTCAGCTACTGAATCAAACACTTACAGACCTATTCAGTCTTAAACCACGCATAATATTTTTTTAAACTTCTGACTTAACTACCAGATAGCAATGGTGGCAGTTATCAGAGTTGCAAAATTTTCTCTTTGCCTATTAGAAACACATCTGTTCTTTATGTTTATTTATCATCTTAAATAAAAGCAAAGTAACATACAAACCAGTAGTAAGTAAAAAAAAAAAAAAACCAAGCTCTTATTACTGTGTATCCTTGCCACTAAAGCACTACCTCCCTTTTCTTCACCACACACAACTAGACAACCTTAGTCTCTTAAAGAAAATTCCTGAGAAGTGAAGCTAAAATTTTCAAAATATATTTAACAGGAGGTTAAACAAGACAAAGTAAGTCCCAATTACAGGAGCTTCATCAGGCTCAACCAGGCTGGGGGGGGCAGTTTGTTACCGGGTGCAGAAGAAAAAGCTTTGGCAATGGCAGTTCCACTGCCTTCCCAATTCGTCTTCCACCTGTTCCGAATCACACTTCAGCCCCAGCTTACTCTGAGAGGAGAGATCCAGGGTGATACCCTGTCACTGTATTAAACACACTGGCACTTGGTAAACCACACTCAGTTTTACAACACAGAGGTTAAGTAACAACTTCTTTTTGCTCCTATCCCCAGATAAATGGAAACCACAAGCAAAAAAAGTTGCTATTATTTTCAAAAATTGTATCAGTTCAGAAGATTGGGACTAATCATGGTTCATCGTTTTATGACATATTTTACCCTAATTACTCAATGCAGCCCCAGACTTAGAGCCAGGATAAACATGTCCAACTCCGCTCCCTGCATGGAGCCACCTACGCCTGACACAGCTGGCTTTACACCACCGGCTGCACCTGGCACAAGAGATGAAGGATCAGAAAGATGCTGTACTGCATATATGGAACTGGCTGCACTAGACACGTATGAGACATTAGCCGCAGACCAGAAAAACTGGAGCAGGAGTCAAAAAACAAAGGAGAAAATTATTAAGGGGGTAAGATGTCGTTTAACATCTTATTAAATCCACACGTGCCTCATTGGACGCAGAACGAACACAACATCTGGCTGGATTGAACGGTGACTGGAGCACAAAGGACACTGCTCTCCAAAGCCTACAGGCATCACCAACTGCACCACTAACCTAACTCGATTTCCACACACATGCTGAAAGGAGGGGACATCAGAAGCTCGAATTAGCTTAGATCAGCCCACTAAAAATTCACGTTAGGCGTGCTCCCTCAGCAATCTCACCTCCCTTTTTCTTCCTTTCCCCTCCCGCCCCCCACAAAAACTTGCATGACTGCCTTTTGTAATAAAAGCAGAAGGCACTAATCCCAGTAGTTATTGCTGTAGAGGCAAGCAGGGTACAAGAAAGAGATAATCAAAGCATTTTTGCTTTTCTTTCCACACTTGCCCTGCAGTTTCGGGACTATCACTCTGAGTCAGCTCAGACCACCTTCCTCTGGACCACATCTGTTAAACCGCATGTAGGAAGCTTGACATTGTCTTGGCAAGTCAGATTTTAAAAAAATCAAGTATAAAGCAGATGTACAGTAACAAACATGAAAGATGACAAACAGAATGTACAATCTTTCCAAACAAGAGCAGAGCACAGCTATTATAAGAGACAAGCTGAGTTTTCAAGTATTTGAGCAACTGGCAAAAACCCAAAGCACCAGCTGTTCCCCAAACCTGCCTTTTTGCCCTTTCACATCCCCCAAAAGGCACAGTTATTTACACTAGCACTAAAAATATGTAGCTGAATTTCATGGCTCTTTAACGTTGCAAGTTCTTTATACCATGAAACGAGTGCCATTCATTATACAGCCCCTCTTACTTGTGAATGTTTCCTCATTACATTGTCTCAGACACTGTTCAATCCCTCTTTTTTAAACTCTTAAGAGGTTTCTTCTTATAGCCTTTAGTAAAATGTAACAAAGCTGAACATTTTTACCATGAAAAAGAGCTTTCCATTCATCCACCCTAAATTCTCCCTGAATATCTTCTATTATTTTCAGAGAACTTTACAGCTTTTCATTGATGAATCTCACAGACCCGCATAAAAGGAGAGAAACTACCATAATTCTCCTGTGGAGAAGAAAAACAAGAGATGAATTGAATATGCAGCTTGTCATACGTGATGCAGCAGATGGGATCCCATTCAAAATAAAGCACCTACATTTGGATGACTACATATAGATGAAGTCAGTGTCTGTGTCCCTCCTGAGAGCTCAGTAGAAGCCGAGAGATCTATCGACAGACAGCAATAAGGATTATATATATGGTGAGCTCAAATACCTCACGTGCTAAGTAGGAAGAGAAGGGAAAGCAGGGAGATGAAAAACCCCAAACACTAGTTTTGCAGAAACTCTCCATTTTTCCCCTGGAGTCACTCTTGTCACAGATCTCCCTGTCCTCCCAAGGTCCCTCATCTTTCACCACAGAGCATAGAGGAGGGGCTACACGGGTAGCAGACACTGCTACCCCCTTAACCTCAGGGAATACACATGCCTTTATTTGTGTCCCTTTCTGTTTTTTTATTTTGATCTAAATGATGACAACGACTAGGAACCTGATGTTGAGGAACCTTTCCCATTTATCATCTGTGAACGTCATCTACTTCTGTATTGTCAGTGATAACTTAAAAACAAATACACTGAAGTAGCAAATAATCTGGGAATCATTATTTTAAGTTCATGATCCATATAATGTCATTCTTCTGTACTTTTTAAAGTTTGTTTGGGTTTTTTTTTCTTAATTTATCCCAATTTAAGGGACAATCAGTGCATTTATTAATTAATATACATTTTTTTCACATTTCCCCTAATTTTTAATGCAACTCTCTTGATTTTGATACTGAGTTTGCTGAAGCAAGGGCAGACATTTGTGATGTATATGCAGTATCCAGTAGAATTCTGTTCTTTAAGGATAGCTAAAAATCAAGAACATTTTTTTTCTTATCCACAGAAAACCACATCTTTAAACAAGACATCACAAGTAAAGTTAAATGCCTAGAAAATCTCATATCAAAAGAATGGCTAAAATTTAATATATAGCCAACTCTATCAATGTCATTTCCCCAGATCTTCTTCCTGATCTACCTGAAAAGCATGACAGTCAAGGCTGGAATGAAATTTTTTTTTTCTTCTTAGCATCAGACCACCACTCCTGATCTCCCTCTTGCGTCATATCAACTTGAGTACTGGCAACGACGAAATGGGCACAGAAACCCCTACAGCAATCTTGTTTCTTTAATGGAGCTTTAATTTTAATGTCTGTTGCAATGAGCTATTTCTGAAGGTTCACCAACTTACAGGGTTGTTTTCTTTTTTATTTTTTAATTTGGCTGGGTTTTTGTTTGTGCTGAGCTCTTCAGGGCAGATTTTATGGTCCAGTGATATTATGAAGGAAATCGAGACATCAAGCAATGACAAGAGAAAGGACAACAGGGGAGGGGATGGTGCTTGGTTTTGTTTATTTACAACCTAAATATATTTTATGGATCTACCTATCCCTAGCCAACCCTCCACATCTCTACAAAGCAACATAAAAAGTTTACAGAACCATTAAAAGGTGAACGTATTAATTCAGAAATTTCCTCTAACTAAAAAGGTGGGAGAGAAAAAAAAGTAAATGGGTCTCCACAGCACTGAACATTTACATTTGCAATTACCTTAATAAATTTAGTTCTCATCAGAATTTCATACTAACATTAACTCCAAACAAGCATCTGCAAGATGACATTCGCTAATATATGGGGAAAAAATGCTCTGAGAATTATTTAAACTGAAATTAAGTAGCTACTCTTTCTATGAACATACAGACTGTAATGTAAAGGAGGATTTAAAATATATTATTATTGTTTAAAATATTATATTATAAATTCTGAAGACAAATCAGAAATCTGCCTTTTCTCAAAACCTTGCTGGATGATATTTTTTTTTGCCGGTTCTACAACTCCATCTTTGCATTATCTGTTGACTGCGATTCAAGAAGATATTTGTGCACCTGCCATGCTGTAACAGTGTTAAAGGTCTCAGCAACTTCCATTTAAGTACTTGTACTTATAGATCACTGCTTAATAAGCATGCCTCAATGAACAAGACTAAGGGATTGCTCTAAAGAAATCACTGCTTTAAATTTTTCCTTCCCAATAGAAATTATTCCAAAACTACAATCCTCACATCAACTTTTCTCCATCACAATGTTTTTCCCCAGCAGTTTCCAAGGAAATAAAAATCTTGTCATTATGAAGTACAGACAGATTATGATAAAGTTCCATCTTCTGCTCCAAGATAAAGGATCATACACATCTCATCCAATTAAATGGTTTCACCACTGTTAAAGGAGGAAATAAAAACATTTCTTGCTCTCTGCTAATGAAGCAAGCATACAATCAGTACCATAAGTGAGGTTACTACACTGTTTTATCTCCATTTCCAGGTATATATTCATAGTTCTTTCAGGTCTAACTAAAACATCTATGGAATACAGAACATATCTATGAAATATCTTTTTTTTTTTTTCTCTGAATTAAGTTTTTTCATTGTCCAAATTAATGGATTTTGCAATTTATATTCACAGCACTTTGTCACACTGCCAAATACACAAAAAACATTGCCAGTAAACTAGTCTGGATTTTTTATACTCCTCTGTCACTTAAATCTTCATACTTTCTGAAGATGCTTTATGGTTTTTTTCTTTTCCTTGAACACAAACAGTGGAGGAAAAACACTGTGGTCCCACTGAAGCTAATTTGTTAAGCTTTTAAATAAGATTTCTCCTTCACTAACACATTTTAATCTTCCTTGCTACACTAAATGTTACTAAGATATCTACTGAAGAACAGATTTGCTTACCTGAAAACTAATATAGGTTCACAGACTGCACAATACAATAGCTTGCTGTAGTGAATCCCATCACTCTGCCAGCATCTGATCCACCCACCCTTTTCTATTCATCCTGTATCAGAATACAGATGATCCAGGACACCTTCACACATGACTAGAGTCTCTCGTTTCTAGATCATAAGTTGACCGTTTCCTAACCAAAATTTTGTTCATTAAGACAAAACACTAATCACACTTTCTCTCAAAAGAAATAAGGCTGAAGGGTATTAAAGAAATCCAGGTGATTAAACTGGAAGACATCCACATGAGGTATACTCGTTGCTGTGAAAAAAAAAAATAATCAGGGTAAAAAACCACATACACAAAGAGCATGGACTGAAAAACTCTGGGAAAACATTTCAGAAGATTTTACCCAAAAAAAGAAAAAAAAATAAATCTGATTTAACAGAACGATATTACCTGACACTGGGCTTGTGGGTAAAAGGTGGCCAGTCACAGTGCACTGTCTGGGAAAAAAAAGTTGATTTGTGCCTATATGGGGTTATGTCCAGACTGAACAGCACTAAATTCATTAATAGTTCTATATAAATCACATTTTCTCTTTTGTCTTCTTTCCATATCCAGGTGGATAATGTAATCACACACGCAGTGACAACAGTTCACATTGTTGCTTTCCGCTGAACAAACAGTGACCAGTTTAAAGTATCAACAAAAGATGCGACATGTTAATCTTGTCCTTAGCATGATGGCTGCATAGTCCCTTTCCAGATGGCTCAGTGTGAAAGGGATGGTGGGATAGGGAAAAAGGAATATTCCATACTGTTCTGAACATCTGTTCCACTGCCTTTATACATTAAAAAAAGAACCCACCACCAAAACCTTACTGCCACTATCAATTTTACTATTTCAACCTAATACTACTAGGCTAACACCATGTAAATGTTATGTATGTACATGAGAAAGGAAAACCATCTTTTCAAGTCACATAAGAGCGTTTGTTTACTTTTTTTGCTGTCTTAAGAATGGACTTGCTTCAATAGGCAAGTACTTATGCTGCACTGGAAACACATTTTTCTTTCATGCGACCTTTCTTGAAATCTGTATTATACTTCAAGAATTTATTATCATCCCTTCTCCTATTCAAGCAAATAGAACTGAACTGAGTCACCATTTGTTTCCCTTCAGTTTTATTTCTTTGTCTTTACAGAAAAGACAAGACACTATGCATTTGTTTGAGCTTGTTTAAACTCTATTTGAAAAGTTTTGCACAGCGACTCAAAAATATTTTCCTTGTGCACATACAGATATAGTGGTAGCTTTTTGGGGTTTTAAGCAGAGGTGAAAGAAAAAAATAAAAACATAAATACCTTACTAAAGTACACAGTCTATCTCTCCAATAACATTTACACTTTAAAAATACCATTTCTTGAAAAGAAGCACTCAGCCAGAACAAGGAGAAGGAAATCAGCGTGGACTTAAAAAAGCGAAGGAAGCAGTGCTTTGTCCTATAACACAAGAAAAAAGACTTAGATTGATCATTCCCCCCCTTTTGTATCATCTTGACATGTGCGAACCATACGGCTGCTGAATTATTCAGCTCTTTCTACTTCGAATAACCAATGACTACATATATGAAAATTCAGAAGTACTTAAAAACTGATTAGAAAATATGGCATCCTCTAAAATCTAATTTTGTTTTAACCTTTAGGATGTAAATGGCAAAATTCAGTGAGGAGTATAAACTGGATGGGGTCAAAAGAAGCAAAATCACAAACCAGCAGAGAGCTGGTTATAATGCCAAGCTAATTAGGTCAGGAACAGCCCTCTACTAGCAGGTCAAAATGTTTCCAGATGTCATCAGGCTTGGATCTTACCAGATTTGAGTATAGAGCTGGTTGTGCAGACAGAGCCACACCGTTCTCACTTTTCATAGCTAAACTCAGCTGCCCAGATATCTGAGAAAATGTTCACAGGCCACTATTTCAACAACCAGGCGAAGTACTCCCATCAAATAGCTAAAATTATTCTAGCCTTAAAGTAAAACATGGTTCAAACATCTTGCTGTGCACTTCCAACACTAGTGATTCCCACCTATTTAGTACCTCTTTTTTCTAGCATAGTAATACCACAGGGTAATAAAATTTAAAAATGACAAAACCAAGAGAACTGCTATTTAATAAATACTATTACTTAACTAACATTTAACCACACCAGGAAATTTCTCACCTAAAGGAAGTTTCTTTCTTGTTCACCACCCGCCTATTCCAGGATCTTTTTGGACTGTAGTCCAAAAAGCATCATGACAAACACAAATTCCTTCTCCATCCATCTGACAATTAAAGTTAAGAGGGCACGCAGTAGCTTTTCATTTCTGAATTTACTATAAACTACTGAGAGACTATTTTAAGTGTGACTCTTTCAATACGACCTCTTGAATAATGGCCTTATACATCTTAGAGTCCCTACTTTAAATCTGTTTTGGACATCTAATAGACATTCTTCTAATAGTCAGTTATGGAAAGTAAGTCACATTTTATCTACATTACAGAAACAGAACAATTCTGTAACACAAGAGTCATTACCGAAAGATACTTTATGCTACTTTAGACAATTTGATGCTGGAACAACTTGTAACAGAACAGTAAAAGTCTACAACTATAAAAAAAAGTCTTTTTTTTTAACATTTAGGCTACAATAACGCACAAATAGCTCTTGGAGACCATTTTGAGCGCTTTAGTCAGAGCATTCATTCCTCCTGCACAAACAATAAGTGTTATCAGCGGCAAATGCCTTGATTATTTAACGAAAACATAAGTTGCAGCTAGGCCTTGCTGACTTACATTGATCCCATTTAACAGAGCCTTACTGGATTTAAAGTGCTTGAAATAACCGTCTGGGTCACAGCCCATGTGACAAAGGCAGCCCGGTAAGGCCTCAGGAGCCAGCCTGCAGGGAGAACATGCCGTTCGGATCCTCAAATGACCTCAAGCTAAACCAGAAGCAAATTCAGTAATTTGTTTCTCAGAATTCTAATTAACCCTGAATTGGAAGGAACAGCACAAAAGGGATGAAGCATCCACTTTCCAATACTATCAATTTTATGGCAACACACAGTGTTCCTTATTTCCCTTTTTATCTAATATACCATTAAAATCCTTTCAGAGGAGCTTTTTTCAGAAAAAAAAGAAATATTCTTAAACTCTTCTTCCCTACAGCAGTTCATCTAAAATGTCACAGGGAAGTGTTAAGTCTTCTCATAGTTCAGTTAATCCAAAATTTAAAATGTCATAGAAAAGTGTTAAGTTTTTATAATTCTTTTCCATACCAAAAAAACCTCCAAAAAATCATGTATGCATATGTACACAAGTGCACAGTTTGTGTACGTATATATTTGATACATACACTTACACACAAAAATATATACACATTTTTTATACATGTGACACTCTGAGATGATGGAAGAGAGCAATAACATAGGTCAAACTGCAAAAGAAAAAACACTTCGCACCATGACAATTCAGCATTAATCTTTGTCTGTGCCTCCTCCATTCCCAGTTCTCACCAGGCAGGACAGACCTTCCCACTGGGAAACAACTGTAAAGATGCTTTATCAGTGTATAGCATAAAGATATAGCATAAAGATAGCATAAAGATGCTATCACAGTGTATCATGATCCCTAAAATATCTTACAGTCAAGCAACTTCAATGTCCACCTGAACTACCAGGTTCTGGGAACAGGAGCAGAAATTGCCCGGCACGTGTCCTCAGCATGCAGGCAGCCCATGAAGACTTAAGTTAATACAAAATAAATCAACATCCCTAAAATTCCTCAAGCTGAAGATTCCCACCCACAGCCACCCCTGCCATGGAATTTCAGCAGGAAACTCGGGATTTTCCTAATTCTTCTGACTATAAACCTACCACCAACACTGCATTTTCCCTACATAACAGAAACCTGGAAGTGGCAGCTAGTCCACGTGGGGGGAAAAAAAAACCCACAGATTTATTTCGGGTTCATTTAAAGGAAAAACTGAGCAAAATATTTTGTGTTTGAATCCAACAGCTGAGTCCAAGTGAATCAACATAAAAATTCCTAACTATTTTCATCCTGAGCCAAGTGCACCATCTGTTCCCATGAAGTCCATCTTCTGGTGGCTACCGTCCTACAGCGTATCACAAAGTGCCAGGCGATCAAGGACTGGTGCATAGATCTAGAGAAACACTATAGGTGATAGAGAGCAAAAAAAAAAAACAAACCAAAACCAACCCAAAAAACCCACCACACAAAAACACCACCACAAAGCACAAGTAGCCTTAATAAGCCCCAGTAATACAGCCAGGTATCCTACAGCTTTGGGTATTAGAGTTATTTCACTTTGGTGCCTAAAGGAGGGCTGAGCTCCGATAGGAGGTTTTCCCAGAGTGGGGATGCCTTTTGTATCTTTCTTACTGCCAGTGTTTGGTAACTGGAACATTAACGATGCAATTTCTCTCTATCACGTAACCTTCCTTTCTCTCTCTTCCACATGGTCAGGTTAATCACAGAAACCATTCAAGTTTGATGCATAAGAAATTAGCAATTCATAATTTTTCAGGTCATAAAACAAAATAGTAAGAGCTACAGATGGCACAGCGCAACATCCAGTTAAAAGAAATACAGAAGCTCCTTTTACCCCTACAATTGAATTACAGGCAAGTAACACAGGGTCCAGCAGAAACCAAGATGGATCATAGCCCTTTTCCTGGCCTTATCAATACTGAAGACATTTTTAAAAATTAAGTTATGTGGTCAGATATCCATTTATACATTTCACCAGGAACAGAATACCAAGAGAAATAAAACTGCAGTAAAAAAAAA
>JAHREE010000076.1:518305-671502 GCA_033628505.1 Tringa tobata
AAATGCTTCAACCACAAGATGAGTTATATTTCCTTCTCAGAAGCAAAACCCAGTTATTGCCTTAGGATCCACTCCACTTACAGTTGTGCTTTTTAAGACATCTGTAAGCCAACCACTCCTTGATTTAATTAAATGGATTCTTTTCCCTCTTTCAACATTTTTGCTGTTATAGCTGCTGCTCCTGGCTGAGCTGCTTCCAGGGCTAGAATCAGATTGGAAGTGAGCAGAAACATAATCCAGACGAAAGAAGTCAAAGCAGTTTATGGAATTACTGCCCTTATAGTTGAGGCCACATAAGCGATAGTGAGAGCACTCAATCTGCTTCAGTACAAAGAAAAAAACCAAAGGAACAGCGATTCAAGCTAACATCCCCTTTCATACTGACAGAGGGTAAAGGCATTCCAAAGACCAGTTACAACATTTAGTTTTATAGGTGAATAGAAAGCTAAACACAAGGGATTATCTAAAATGCGGTAACTAGACCTGACAGATTAATAACTGCTTTCTACAACAAATGGTGTCGATATTGTCACAGAAAGAGGATTTAAGTCTAGTTACAAAATCATAGAATAACCTGAGGTGGAAGCAACCCATAAGGATCATCAAGCCCAACTCCTGACTCCACACAGGGAAACCTAAAAGTTAAAACAGATTCCCAAGAGCATTGTCCAAACATTTCTTGAACCCTAGCTGGCTTGGGATTATAACCATTTCCCTGCAGAGCTTCTTCCAGTGCTTGACCACTCTCTTAGTGCATAACTTTTTTCCTAATATCCAATCTGAACTTCCCCCTGATGCAGCTTTAAGTTCCCTCGCGTCCTGTCAATGGACACCAGAGAGAAAACATCAGCACCTCTCTTTCCTCTCCCTCTCATGAGGAAGCTGTAGATGGCAATGAGCTCACATCTCAGAACCCTGTTCTTCAAAGTGAACAAATCTAGTCTCTTCAGCCACTCCTCAGAAGCCATGCTCTCTAGTCCCAATCCATCTTAGTGGCAGAAAGACCATTATAACACTGAAGAGCTCAGAACTGTTGCAATTTTCTGTCACCCTCTGCTGTCACACTTCCCAAAAATCACATAGGAGTCTCAGCAAACTGAGAACGCCAACAAAAATTTTATTGAATAGATGAAAAACACATCTTATATATTTACTCATCAGGTTCACAGAGGCTTTTGTCATGTTGCAAGACTGTATTACATGACATCTCATGTACACGTTACAAATTCTGTTTACCTTGTAAGCCACAGAAGTACCTTATGCCTGCATCATTTCCATCTTTTTTAATGTGAGTACTAACTTGTTATATGTTGATTTCTGTTGTTTGTTTACAAAAGAAAAAAAGCAGCACATTCATAAATATTTAAGACAAAAGTAATTTTAGAAGCATGAAGTATTAAAGGATAATTTTTTAATAAATATACAGTATGCTGAAAGAAGAAGGTGGATAGAAACTCAGCAAAAAAAAAGAAAACTGCTATCCACTTCTCAGGAAGAAGTCACCAATCTGATGAGATGTATCATCACATCTCAAGAAAACTAGTTGCTCTTAGCTCCTGGTAAGTGTTAGGGTCCCTTTTTTCTTTTCCAAGACAATAAGATTGAAGCAAGCACAAAGCATTAAAAAAAAAAAAAGAACCTATTCTCCATATGTTTTTAATATAAAGATTCTTAATTCTTACAATTCATAGAGAACAGAACATTACTTATTTCCCACCACTTTAACAAAGAGTGATATAAAATAGTATACAAATAGATTGCATGTTGAACTGATCACATTCGCATTTTACAGTTTCAGGCAGAAACAGCCATCTATGAAAACTCAGTAGACAAACACCTGCAGAGACAGTGCTTCATTGTACACTGATGCCTAATTTAAGGTCAAGTTCAACAGGGCTCTGAGCAACCTGATCTAGCTCATTGTCATCTAGCTCAAGATGTCCCTGTTCACTGCAGGGGGGTTGGACTAGATGACCTTTAAAGGTCCCTTCCAACCCAAACTATTCTAGAGATGCCCTGCCCACATTTTAGAGCCATAGTCCAACCTTTTCCTCCTTTAGAGGAGCCCTACCGACAATACTTTCTCTTCTTCACTTCAGGCAGCCTTCCAGTACCTGAAGGGGGCCTACAGGAGAGATGGGGAGGAACTCTTTATCAGGAAGTGGAGTGACAGGACATGGGGCAATGGTTTCTAAACTGCAAGAGGGGAGGATTTAGATTAGATGTTAGGAAGAAATTCTTTACTGTGAGGGTGGTGAGACACTGGAACAGGTTGCCCAGAGAAGCTGTGGATGCCCCATCCCTGGAGGTGTTCAAGGCCAGGCTGGATGAGGCTTTGAGCAACCTGCTCTAGTGGGAGGTGTCCCTGCCCATGGCAGGGGGGTTGGAACTCGATCTTTAAGGTCCCTTCCAACCCAAACCAGTCTATGATTCTATTTGGACCATTTATTAGTCATAGGCAGATTCTAGAGACTGTTTCTTACTATCTAAAAAGACACCATAACAAAAAGAATGGGACAGGGTAGTTGTTCCTTCCTCTCTCCTGTCCACTCCCCACAGACTTCCTAAAGTTCCCTCCTTCCACTGTCAGGATGAAATACCTTCCTCAAATACTGTGTTCTTATTTGAATATGAAAACTCCTTAGACAGGCCTCAATAACACATGTCAATTCTTTCCACAAAGGCTCAGGACTAGATGCAGCTTTCCCCCAAATCATGGGGAAAATGTACCTTGCTAACTAAATGCTGGCAGGCTTCAGATCAGGCAGCTGCCTGTAAAAATTCCAGTGCCTTTTTTCCTTTTTTTTTTTTTTTTTTTTTTTTTTTTTAATATAAGGAGGCATTAATACCTATTTTTAACTGTTTTAACGCATAGCTGAGGTGGGAAAAAAACCTATGCGACTGCAAACAGATGACAGAGTTTAATTCTATAAATATACAAACTGGACATAAAAAATAATGAAGCTTTACAAGTTAATGTTTTATTTGCAAGAAAAGGTGTATGAATGCAATGAATATTGATAAAATATGCTTTAATTTTCCTTGTTAAGTCAAAGAGAAAGGGGAAGCATCTAGATCTTGATGATCACTGCATTGTCTTGTGAACTTAAAGAAAGCACTTTGAACCTATTTAAAAAAAATAATCTTATTTTCCCCATTCTGGTTCCACAGTGATTAGTCATGAAGTTTGCCATGAGTATGCTTCAAAATATTTTGCATATTGGACCAAAATACTTTTAAGATTGATCTGTCATGAAATTGTTTTGAACAAGAAAGGTTTCCTAGATGTTCATTCTTAACAGCAGCAAGTAAATTTTGAACCTAAACAAGCTGAAGTGAAAACAATGGAAAAAAATTACATCCTGAAATGTTGATGTCCAGGACGCTTTTGTTCTTCTTTAAACAACAGAAACAAAGAAAGATGCAGAATTTCAAAGTGAGCTTACTGTAAACTTGCCTCCATCCTAGCACTGCTGTTGCTGTTATCCTGGTGGTAAAACATTTTCCTGTGAAATGCAACTATTAGCTTAAATCCCATTGAGCTCATGAGATCCCACAATCCAAGAGGAACAGATTCCTTGACTAGGGCTGTAACCAGCTGGCCGCTGAGCAAAAACAGGACTGCTATTGCCACCTGTGTGATGTGGCTCCAGGAGACAAAACTGCAGTTGTTAACACCCTGCCTAAGGCTATTTGAGAATCACATCAGAACTGAGCAAAACTTGTGCAACTGCACTGCAGACCTTCTGGCCTGATAGAGTAACACAAGGTACAAACATGTTGACACTGATTCTCAAAGAATGCCGTTTAAAGTTATCTATGATTACATAGATGTTCCATACACCCCACCAAATTATGTAACAAACCCATCAATCCTTACACTGCTCTTAACTACACTTTAAAAATACCAATCTACAGAGACTACAAACTGCCATGTATTGAAAAAAAAAATCAAGCCATTAGAGACTAATCTACACACAGTTCAAAAAGCAATTTAACTACATCAGTTAAATTTAGAAACTGATTCAGTTAATCATTGCACAGGCAACCAAGATTTAAATCTCATCTTCAAGCAGATCCCTATGCACTAACTGCATAATTCAGAAGGGAAGTTACTATGATGCCAATCACAGAAAAAGTTCAGAGAAGAGGCCAATGACTGCACTTATTTGCAGTATTTAAGTAGCACTGTAGGTTTACAATGGAAGTTTAGAAAAGCCAGTGCATGCTCCTTTACACAGGATGGCAAGTTAAGTCAGCAGCAGCTTTCACAAACATCTAATAGGTGGATTTTATTTTGAATAACTTGACAACTTTTGGAAGCGTTTATATTAGCAAAACACTCTAGGAAATCCGGAGGAGAGAAAAAAAAAAAAGACAAGGCACAATTATAATCCAAGTGACAAAATGAATGACTTGGTTTAACATGAAAATGCCTTACTATCCATGCAAACCAGGCAAATTAAGCCATTTAAGTTTTTAATTATGAATTCTAAGTAAAATTCTTTGAAGCAGAAATTTAACAAGAAAAATACTACATTTCTGTAGAAATCAATCATTATTTCAAATACAAGCTTGTCATTTTATTGACCAGGTAGAGTTTCCAAATTGTATGTCCTATCAGAAAGTTTGTGATACATGAATGATCAGTGTTCAACCAAAAATTAGAATATTATGTTTACTACAATTAGGTTTTAATTTAAAAAAAATAAAAATCAAAGTCTGATTATTTTCAAGTATGTTCAGCACTCTGTCTTTAAATACCCTTCAACTATATTAAACTCCAGACAAATAAACACTAGATACATTTCAATTAAACCCTATGTGAAAGTTGTGCCTAACCTGCACAAAGCAATAGAAAATATTTGATAATACAACACTAAGTATAAACAGCAAATATATCAAAATAGTTTTTGAAGACTTATGAATAAATACAAGCTAGGTAAAATACTCCTAAACTTCAATTTTTATTCCTGCAACAAATAATCTCTACAACCTCCCATGAACAAAAGCAAGCAATGATGTTTCCATGCAGCATGAAATGTAACTGAAATATAACAGCATAACAATGATTGTTAAGCTTATAATATAAATAAAAGAACACTGGAAGTTAAAACATGACAGCAGTGACTTTTTAAATCCCAAGAACAGGAGAAGAGGTCTGTCAAGCCAGCTATTAGAGAGACCATATGTCTGGGGTCCAGGTACTGGAGAGATCAGGGGTCTTAAAGTCAGCTGCTGGAGTGACCATAGGTATGGATTAGCTGCTGGAGACATCTTTGCACGCATGTTTATGTGTACGCACATCTGTGTGACAACAGAACACCTGAGGACACTAAATGCACATATTAAGCGAAATACAACTGTTTTATTAAATAATAAGAATATGCTAATCCAATGATTTAGCAGAGTGAAGCGTATTTTCAGTCTTTGATATGTCCATTTCGTTTACCAGACTGTTTGCAGACTATTTACTTTTCATGACACACTTCCTCACCTTTGGTATTTACAGCAAGGGATCTTTTTTTCCCAAACAATTTCAGTACACAACCATCAAGTTACTTTACCATTTAAAAGGAATGGTGGGAGAGGCAGATGGGGGAAAGAATGGATTTTCTTTCATCCTTCTCCTTCCAAGGCTGTTGCAATTCCTTTCAATTTCTGCGTGCACCATATTGCTTCCTCATCCCTTCATCCTTCACAATAAAGTTTCTTACTTGACACTATGATTGCATGCATATATAGGGGAGTTTTCCAGAACTCCTTTGAGTTTTTCCCTAATCTAGGGTGCAAGCTCTTTCGCAACATAGGTACTGATAATCATCTCGAGTATCATCAAGCATATAATCAGAACTCAAAACTAAAATAAGCATATGTGAATTTCAGCTCAACAGACAAAGTGTGCCAAAGGATCACGGCCAGGGTCAGCTTTAGGACATAAGCAAAGTCAACAACAGTATCCTAAAGCATTGCTGCACACTTTGCTTTTTTCAGAAACCTTGAAGCAAGGCTGGCTGCAGATTCTGCCAAAGGCAGCACTGGGGTGTGCAACGCAGGAAGAATGCAGTCTCTCCTACAGGTAGCTACTACTACTTCTAACCTCTTCATGCTCTCAGAAGGAAGAAAAACAAACCTGCTCTCCAGCTTCTTCCCCTGCTCAAAAGGTTTCTCTTTCCCACTGCAGAAGCAGACAAGCTACAGCCCCCTAAAAAAAAAAAAAAAATTAATCAGCTTTACTTAAATTCTAACAAAATCGTCTGCACTTTGACAGTAGGCATTCATTAGCACCACTCAGCGTGGCCCACATTTACGACACACAGTGAAGGAAGTGCAACACAGCTGTTTTCATACTCTTCCACCAACACAACAGATATTCCTCATCTAAAAGTCTGCGGTGTACATGTTGTAGCTGAGACGGACTGAGGGGCATGGGGATTTTTCCCCACAAAGCTAGTTTAATATCAATAAATATAAATCTTTTATTATCCGTTGCACTTTGAGGCAAACAGTCAAACATTTAACCTCAGCAGATTTGGTTTAAATCTCTAAGACGACACATCAGCAAAGCACAGATTATACAGGGTAAAAGTAGTTAACAGACGCAAATTTAGAAATCCAATATCTCATGAACATCCACGAATAAAGTAAATTTATTTTTATTTTCTACACAATAAGATTAGTGTTTAAATTATGCCAGACTCCTGGGCCAGCAGTGCTTTTGACATTTCACAGAATCTTCATGGTTGGAAGGGACCTACGAGATTGAGTCCAACCACACACACACACAAAAAAAAGAAAACCAAAACACACACAAAACAAACCAACAATCTCAGGCACTAGCGCATGCCCTGAAGTGCCACATCTACACGTTTCTTAAATACCTCCAGGGATGGTGACTCCACCACCTCCCTGGGCAGGCTGTTCCAGTGCCTGACCACTCTCTCAGTAAAGTGATTCTTCCTTATATCTAATCTAAACCTCCCCTGCCGCAACTTCAGACCATTTCCTCTGGTCCTGTCATTATTCACTTGAGAGAACAGGCCAACACCCACATCTCTACAACCTCCTTTCAGGTAGTTTTAGAGGTTAATGAGGTTTCCCCTCAGCCTCCTCTTCTCCAAACTAAACATGCCCAGTTCCCTCAGCCTCTCCTCACAGGACTTGTTCTCTAACCCCTCACCAGCTTGGTGGCTCTCCTCTGGACACGCTCCAGCAGCTCAATGTCCTTCCTGTAGTGAGGGGCCCAAAACTGGACACAGTACTCGAGGTGAGGCCTCACCAGTGCCGAGTACAGAGGGACAATGACTTTTCTACTGCTGGCCACGCTAGTCCTGACACAGGCCATGATGTCACCTGGGCACACTGCTGGCTCATGTTAAGCCGGCTGTCCACCAACACCCCCAGGTCCTTTTCTGCTGGGCAGCTCTCCAGCCACTCTGCCCCAAGCCTGTAGCGTGGCCTGGGGTTGTTGTGACCGAAATGCAGGACCTAGCACTTGGCCTTATTAAACCTCAACCCACTGGCCTTCGCCCGTTGATCCAACCTGTCCAGATCCCTCTGTAGAGCCTTCTGACCCTCAAGCAGATCAACACTTCCACCTAGTTTGGTGTCATCTGCAAATTTACTGAGGCTGCACTCAATCCCCTTATCCAGATCATCATTTGTTTCAGGGCCTAATACAGCATAGCTTCAGTATCACAAAAACATAAACCTCCTTCCCAATGCTAACTCAAAACCTTCTGGACAGTTTCCAAACTTCATGGTTGGTTTTCAGTTTAAGGACTTACCACATTTTTCAAGTCTATTTGTAATAGATTTAGACAAATGCAAATTAAGTGACAAGGTATGTTCAGTAAGAGCTCCCTTGAACAACTTACCATTTAAAAAAAAGGAGCAGAGAACATCCTTTCTGTTTACACGTTTGAGAAGGCAGCTCTTCTGTAACTTGCTCGCACACTCAGGTAGCTTTATCTGCAAACAAAGACAAATTGAAACTTAGCTTTTCAATAATAATTAAAGATATGCACTAAAAAATCAGTTTCAGTGATCAGTTAAAAAAACCTTAAAAATGCACAAGTAGAGTTTAGACAATTTTAACTGTTTTGAGCTAAATGTTATTTCATATTACAGCTTAAAGTTTTTCAAGGTAAGAAAATAGCTTGTGTTATTTTATAATCAATGCCCTTTTTTTTAACCGGAAATATCTGCAGATAAGGTAAGTTACCCACTTAAAGACTGTGGGGTTAGAAAAATGTATAGTAATGGCCTATTGTAAAGCATAACAAAACAGCAGATTTGAGTCCCTCTGATGTACTTCACAGTATATTAAATATTACTAAACACAAACCTGCTAAAACAAAACAAACACTAAAAAAACAATGAGAATCTTTTGCAAAAAGTATTGAGATGTTTCCATGAAAATAATACAGATGCTAGCATCAAGAGAATATTCTGACTTATAGATGAATATTTAGTCCTAACTGGAATTTTGATGAAGTAAGTTTTTGTGGTTAAGACATAGCTGCCCTTTCTGCAAGAACTGTACAAAGATGATCTCTAGACTCCATCATTTGATTATAAGAGACTAATATTACAGCCATATTTTTAAAGGCTGCTGCTACACATTCCTTGGTGGAACTTGATTAGACATTGTAGACAGTAAAAATTTTCATGAGAGAAAATTCAAGTAAACTCAATTCCAGTAAGCTTTGGTGCAGCAGCCACCTATTCCAAACATAATATTGCCCTCTAGTTAGCTTGCTATCACCATCTACCAGTTGGCCAAGGCCTTGGTCCTCACTTAAGTGTTTAGAGGCTAACAGAAGGACCTGTTCCGAAGATATACGTTATAAAAGGCTCAGGTACATATAGTTCATTGACACTCTGATGTCTCCCTATCATATCACCAGGATAGGTGTGGCATATGGGGAAGAACGTATCTTTCGAAAGCAG
The DNA here is from genome assembly GCA_033628505.1 of Tringa tobata. Classification (NCBI taxonomy): domain Eukaryota; kingdom Metazoa; phylum Chordata; class Aves; order Charadriiformes; family Scolopacidae; genus Tringa; species Tringa tobata. The sequence continues at coordinate 527,258 of JAHREE010000076.1, forward strand.
CTTCGCAATCCTGACTAAAATTATGTCAAACAGGATCCTATTACCCTAAGTGATTTGATCCAACAGTGATTTATTCAAGTATACCTGTGGTTCTAGAAACAGCAAATCTGCTTTAAAGCAATTAGCCCTAGATTGAAAAACACTACAAAATAGCTGTCAGAGAGCACTAGCCTAGTACAAGGTGACTGGAACTTTATATAGAACTCAAATCGTCTAGTACTATCGGGGTGGCTGAGGACATACCTGCACGTGGCATTAGCCTCGGCAATAAAAGCCCCTTATGAGGCTTTCAGTTCCCCCCACACTGGTTACTCATTCCTGTCCACACACTGCAGTTCACCACCTCCATCCGCTACACCAACACAACGCCTGTAGTGCTGCACTACATACATGGGACCATAGAATCCATCCCGTGATTTAAGAACTCTCCACTCAGGTCAGCAACACGCGTGATCTACACAGGGATAGGAAGGAAGCCAGGAATTACCGTGTGAACCGTGAGGATGAGACTCTTGCACAGTTTTCACAGTGAAATGAGGTCAACTATCCTGACGTACATTCCAGGGGTTAGTATAAATCCTTACGTGGTTAAATAAAGACATCAGCACATGGCCTATGTCAAGCAGTTTTATATCTTTTATTAAATCAGATTTTTGTTTAGTTTTGTGGTTTTTGTTGTTGATTTGCTTTTAAAGTAAAGTATTTTTAAGAAAGACCCAGTATAAGCCAGAGAAGAAATGCTGGACTTTCTCACTACGTGTCCTACATTTAAGGTACACAGTTATGATGAAAAAAATATTGCAGATGCACGCAATGTGATACAGAAAATATATTTCAGTACACCATTGACAGTCCAGCAATATCTGTCTACTGGCATAACTGTGAATATATACACTCCCTTTCAAATGGATTCTTCCTCTCCAATAAAATCTTCAAGGGGAAAGAAATCTCAATGAAAGCCATCATAAAAATATTCTTACTTGTTACAAAGTACATCAGTGACTCCTCAGCTAAGTGCCCCATTTGACTCATATTCACTGACTAAATTACAAAGTATTGAATAGTTTCACCAGGGTAAGATTTCAGAGATGCAGAATGTATAAAGCTGACTTTTGGTTAGAAATGTATATCCAGCTAAATTTTGTTTAAAATCAATTATTTAAAACTTTCTAAGCAGGACTCCTAGAAATGAGATTGTATGCAAGCAATTTGAAGAACAAGCGATATGGCACACAGAGGATTACTTCAGAAATCCACAGGAAAAAAAAAAACACACACACATAAAGGATTTAATACAAGACATAACTTTTATACAGATTGAGGATTAAAAGTATCCAAATGGTAGGTCATCATCAAAATGGTGAAAAAAGGATTTTATTTTAAAGCCTGTTTCCGGGGTGGGGGGAAGGGTTTTAAAACATGGTTTCATATATGGAGAGCCAAAGCTTACTAGTGTAGTTTGAATTACAAAGTAACTTTTATCAATGCATACACAAAAAAGGAAGTGGTTTAAATCCCCCACACTGATTTCCCTTGTTAATTTCCTGCGTGTATTCAATCTTAAAAGCATGAAACTAAAATCTTGGAAACTACTGTAACTCTACAGCAGACATTTGGAAAATGTCTGGAAAACCCAATTAGTTTCTGTTGTCTTCAAAGAGCAGAACCTTCAATTAGTGGTCACATCCCACTCCATATTTCTACAGTGGGATGTGGGGGCTTTTCTGTAAAAGACCCAAACAACCATTTACTTAGAAACAAGGGGACTCTCGGTGGCACATCCTAAGCGGCTTTCACGAGATTGCTCACAAGAACTAGAAAGTTTCTTATCTTTGAACTAGGCTTGATCCAGACCCAGTCTTAAACTTGGGCTTGTAACAGGGCAGCACAAAGGAGGATACAGCAGCCCGTGTCTTCCAAGTCATCTTTATCTTAAGGTTCAATTGCTGTAGTCTAGCCCAAACTCTGAGCCTCAACAGACATCCAGAAATGCAGACCTAGTTAAGACATGCACTGTCCTTCCAGTGCAGAGAGAAATCTGCCCTCTGCCAAGCCCTCAAGGGCCCTCCATATCTTTTTGAGACCACTTTGATGGTCAGACTTGGTCTACAAAAGACAGCCCTTCAAGCCTATGAGCCAGCCGTAACAGCACATTTGTTTGTCAGACATTCTTGGCTGATAAGAAGCATGCCAGCATTCACCAGTGCCCATGTCTCGCCTCTTTGGGACCTCAATGACAAGAGGTTTGCTCAGGACAACACTCTTCCTTAATGGTCAGCAATGACACTTTACTGCCAATGAAGCCAAGTGTAGAGATAAGGTTGTACCACAAATGAGTAGGACCAACCACAACAGGCAGGAAGTAGCCTTTTCACTCTCTCGCTTCCGATCTAAAAACAAAACATTCTTCAATTGCTGACAAAGAAATAAGTCTAATACTCGAAGAAGGAACAAATTTCAGGTGCGATGTCAATATTGAAATGTTTTCAAACACTTGAAAACATTTATTGGCAACATTCACTGTCCCTAAATCTTCACAGGTAACAATCCTAATCTCACAGTAAAAGTCTTCTGTACTATTAGCCTTCTCCCAATAGAGCCCCACACTCTTCTCCAGAAGTTTGGTGGACACATCTTCACAAAAACACAAAGAGCTTCCTCCCAGCTCCACTCCCAGCACCCAGAAATGTCTCCTTAATGGTTTACTTAAAGGAATGCTGCTGGCTTTACATCAGTGGAGATCCACTTGAGTGACAACACTAAAAATGGACCTTCCACAGCAGACAGCCTCTGTGATTTCAGTTGTTGCTCACCTAGCCGGGAAGGGGCGGGGGTTGCAATATATAGCATGGTCTGTCAGTTACTAAGATTTAAGAACATGCTTCTTAAAATAAAAAAGGTCCCTTAAATTGTCCTCTCTAGAGCACTCAACCTAATTTCTTGAGGTTAGCAGACACTGCTACAAAGCATGAACATCTAGACAGATCTTTGTATAAATAAGTACTCCAGAGAGAAAGAAAACCTGTGGGATTATTAAAGGGATTAGACCAAAACTAGATGGGCAAGACAGAAGTACAGGCTTTCAAAGTTAAACACTTCACTAAAAAGAAGTGGACTGGTGACATGAGCAAAACAAAAACACAGTCAGACAGCTAAAGCAAATAGTGGACTTCACCCTGTCCTGAAAAAAACTTAAGATTCTCTTTAGCTCAAACTTCTCCATAAGCAGTAGAGGGTCACGCAGTTTGTACCCTACTGCTTCAGAGCATTAGGGAGAAGTGGCAGAATAAGGGAAGCATGAATCAGCACAGGATACAGAACCCCACTGAAAAGTTAGTCACAAATATCACATGCACGCATACATACCACTAAAATGAGACATGTTAACTACTAAAATTGATAAATAAAATTTAGTAGGCTTCAGAAGACCAAACAAAAAAAAAGGCAAATTAAACAGAACTGATGCAAATTTTAAAAAGGAAAAAATATCACATCTATGAAGAAGTGCAATGGGAAAGGAGGCAGCAGCAAGGTCATACTTAATGGTATCTTACTCAGCCCTGCCGTAGCTGACAGCCAGCTTCAACTCCATGGAATCGGAATTATGCAGATGGTCACAGGCTGGAAAGCAGCTGCTCCCCCTAGCACACCCCATCCAAGGGCAAGACATATTTTTTACATCTGGATCTAGCTGAAAGTAACCACTCGCATCACTCTATGACTAATTCCCCTACAGCTTGGAAGTGAAACAGAAAAACAGAAGAGCATTGAGACTGACTGTTTGGAGAATAGGAGGCACATCCTTCACCCTAGCAGACAGAATGATGCTTTGTGGTACAGGCTCGTGGAAAAATCTCACCTTCCCTGTAATTATTTTCTCCTCAGAGGCCATGTCCTTTGTTCAAAAGCCCATCTGAGACACAAAGCTTGCTTCCTTTGTAAACTGCTCTGTGATCCCTCAAAAGGCTTTTTTAAGTATGTTAACAGCCAGACGAGGTCTAAAGAAAAGATCGGACCAATACTTGTTGAAGATGGCCACCTGACTAATAGGGATGAATAAAAAGTAGATGCATTCAATGTCTTTTTTTGCCTCAGTCTTTAACAATACTGATAGACCTTGAGCTGCCCAGTCCCCCAAGTCAGAGGACCACAAGGGTGGGAACAATGACTTTCCATTTGTGGCCAATGAAATTGTAAAGGACTAGATGAATCAGCCAAATGTTCAAAAGTCCACGAGGCCTGATGGGATTCAAACCAGAGTACTGAAGAAGCTAGAGGATGTTACGGCAGGACTTCTCTCCATCGTCTACTACATGTCTTGGGAGTCTGGGAAGGTCCCTGCTGACTGGAAGGTAGGCAATGTTATTCAAATTTACAGGAAGGGCATAAGGGAAGATTCAGAGAATTACAGAACTGTAAGTCTAACCTGAGTTCCTGGAAAAATTATGGAGAAGACTATACTGGGCGCTATTGAAAGGCATTTAAAGAACAATGCAATCAGGCACAGTCAACACAGGTTCACAAAGGAAAAGTCCTGTTTAACTAATTTGATAGCCTTCTATTATAATGTCACCCACCTAGGTTGGTGGCCTGGCTTCAGACCCTGCATCAGAGGCATAAGATAGGGCTAATGAGAGGTGACGGTAAGTATTATGTAAATATGCATTCAAGGACCTTCATATCCTTCTTAAATTGTGGGTCCCAGAACTGCACACAGTGCTCAAGGTGAGGCCACACCAACACTGAATACAGTGGGATGATCCTTTCTCCTGACCAGCTGGTTCTACTGTGTTTGATGCCCCCAGGATGAGGCTTGCCCTCTTGGCTGCCAGGACTCATTGCTGGCTCCTATTGAGCTGCTGCTGACCAGCACCCCAAGATCCCTTTCTGCAGGGCTACTTTCCAGATATTCCATGCTGGCTGTCTCGAATCACCTCCCTGTCCTACATGTGCCTTAGCATAGCTTCTAGAAGTAGCTGTTCCATGATCTTCCCAGATACAGAGGTGAGGCTGACAGATCAGTAGTTCTCAGGGTCCTCCTTTCTACCCTTTTTCAAAATGGGTGCAGGAAAGCATTGGATGTTTTTTTTTTTTTCCCTGGATTTCAGTAAGGCTTTTGATACTGTCTCTCACAGCATCCTTCTGGACAAGTTGTCCGTGAGTGGGTTCATCATGCACCGGGTGAAGAAGTGGCTGAAGGGCAGAGCTCAAAAGGCTGTAGGGAATGGGGCTACATCTGGCTGGCAACCAGTCACCAGTGGTGTTCCTCAGGGTTCAATTTTGTTCAATATGTTTATCAACAATCTGGATGCAGGAGCTGATTGCGCCATTAGCAAGATTGCTGATGATACTAAACTGGGAAGTGCTATTGACTCTCTCAAGGGACAAGAGGCTTCGCACAGGGATCTAAACAGATTGGAGCACTGGGCTGTGATTAACGGGATGAAATTTAACAAGGCCAAATACCACATCCTGCATCTAGGACAGAGGAATGCAAGGCACAAGTATAAATTGGGAGAGGAGTATCTGGCCAGGAGAAAGGATCATCCCACTGTATTCAGCATTGGTGTGGCCTCACCTTGAACACTGTGTGCAGTTCTGGGACCCACAATTTAAGAAGGGTATGAAGGTCCTTAAATGCATCCAGAGGAGGACAACAAAGCTAGTGAACAGTCTGGAAGGCATAGCCAGTCCTCACAGGACAAGGACTTTGGGCTTGTCTAGTTTAGAGAAAAGGAGGAGGAGGGGTGACCTCACTGTTCTCCACAGTTTCCCGAGAAAGGGGAGAGGGAGGTGCTGAGCTCTTCTCCCCGGTATCCACTAACAGGACATGTGAGAATAGTTCAAAGCTGCCCCGGGGGAGGTTTAGGTTTGACATTAGGAAGCTAATAGTGGTCAAACACTGGGACAAGCTTCCTAGAGAGGTGGTTGATGCCCCAAGCCTGTCAGTGTTTAAGAGGCATTTGGACATTGCCCTTGGTAACATGCTTTTACTTGGTCAGCCCTGAATTCGTCAGGTTGTAGGACTAGATGATCATTGTAGATCTCTTTCAACTGAAATATTCTATTCCTTCTTAGATGTACGTACTTCGATATGCATGATGCATGTAGATACATATATTGTTGCAGTTCTTACTATTTATAAAGCCTTTCTATATCTATCTAGACAGAGATATCTATAGATACATATCTCTATATATACACAAAACCTTTATAAAAGTTCAGTAGACACAGACGGGAAGACATTTGTGAAAAGTGTCTTTTTTTCTCCCCAATTTGAAAGACTCAAAAAGCATTTAAATTGTTTTTAGACAGATGAAGGTATCACACAGATTAATCATTAAAAGAGCCACCATTTATAAAATTAAAACTCAATGGAATTAATGGTTAGTGATTCCTTACAGTTCATCTACAGGGTTCAATTAAGGACATTACTATGTAAAGCAATAAGAAGGGTGAGAAGGGAGGGAGAAAAATGAAAGCATTAGCAGGTGAAACTTATGTATTTAATTATTCCATTTTACACCGTAGCTGGAGAGCTGTTCTTGAAAGACATTAGCATACTCTGGTATTAACTACATGGTTCAAGTTTATCCTGATTTCTGAAGAGGTTTTTTCCCCCCTTCTCCTGTTTTTAAAGGGCCAGACAAGACAGGCAGTTTCGTTTGTTCCTTTTGGGTCTTTTTTATTAACATTTTTACTTCTAAGCCAGTTAAACTAAAGCAGTTTTGCATGGATCTGTGACCTCAAATCTCATTCAACCTAGAGGAGCTTAGCAGTTTAGGAAGATCAAACAAATCACAGAAATCCAGAAGTATTTGAAATAAAGTCCACTTTTTCTTTTGAAAAGAAGGTTGAAGTGGCTTAAAGCCATCATGCCTGCTGTTACGACGAGATTTTATGGTTTTAATTAAGACCTGTTTACATTAAAGGGAATTTTAAATCTACTTCTACTTCACACTGCTTAATATGGGTAAGGAAGAGAAAAGTATGAACTCCATTATCCTAATTCACGTAAACCAACCAGGTTATCTACTGCTTTACCATCAGACTCAACACCAAGCTGTTGATACTAACTCAAGAGATCAGATTTCCTTGTTCCCACTGAATATCCTCATAAATTCAATAAATCCTATTCCTCACATTAGTTCAGCATCATTTTCACAGCCATGTTTAGCATTTTCTCTTGGGGGAGGGGGGTGGGTGGGCAGGCACCTGCCACAAATGGAGCATCTTGCAAAAGTAATTTCCATGAAGAGATTTTGAAACAATGAAAAGAATCTTGATCTGATAACGAAGTGTAAGAAAATCTAAATTTCTTAATACATACAATACTGTATTTGTATGTATACATCCCAGATCTCTCTTAACAGTTCATAATAATGTGATTGCAGGTATGGCATCCTTTTCTCTCTCAGTTTCTTGCCTGTGTCCCTTCCTCGGTCTTCCAACAACCATAAAAAACCCATTTCAATGACATTTTCAATACCTGCTGCCCTTGCCTTCCTCTACTGAAGATTTTGAAAATTACCATGTAGATTGTTTTCAAAAATTAAATACAGATTTACATCATGTGTAATGCAAAATACCTTGACTTTGTAAAAAAAACCTAAATCTTAAATGTTTCGAAACAGTGGCAACTGGTTGCTGAAAGGCATATGCAACCAAGAAATTCACATTAGTCTTTTTTTTTTAATTTGAATAGCAAAAGCTATTCTCTTTAATACTTTGTAGACAGGAGTGGAGGTACAGAATGTATCACAGCAAAGGAAGCATGCCATGTCCTAAGGCAATACCATGCCTACCCAAGTAGCAGCTGACAGCTCCAAAGCAACATGTGGTTTACACTCAGGAATGGAAGTAACCAGATATTTTGGTTTTTACTGACCATTATGATCTGACATGGGAAGAAAGAGAGAAGGGACAGCAGGAAATCTGGCACAGCTTCAAATCCACTTCTCACTTCCATATAGGAAAGCAGAAACCACACAGTTCTCTGAGGTTCAAGCTCCACTTCCCAGAGAGCAGGGCCAGAGCCACACAGCTGTGGCTGTGCTTCCTCTTTCCCTCTCTAACAGCTGTTTGATGCTGGCATAAGAGCAGTAGACAAAAAGGGAGATTCAATTAGAAGTTTGAGAACTACTGATATTTGGTGTGTTCAGCTTTTGCTCAAAGAACCATGCACATGCATAGCAGATGTGCGGAAGCTAGGAAGTAAAGCCACATCAGATGGAGAACTCGATTCCTTATCTTTAGTCTTCTACCACAAGTGACCTTGGTTTGAAACGCTCATGTAATTCTTCATAGGTGACCTCTATGACCAACATGTGGTGAGGTGGTATAAGCACCACAATCATCTGAACTGGCCACTCATGTGATTACAGGTTACAAAATTCCTGGCAAACTCTGCATCAAGTACAATGGACTAAAACAGACCATCCAAGGTGACATGGAAACTTGTTGGTTTTGGGGTCTGGTGGGTTTTTTTGTTGTTGTGATTTGGGGGTTTGGGTTTTAGGGTAGGGTTTTATTTGATTGTTTTTTCAAAGGCTCCTTTATGAGGAGCTACCTAAAAGTATCACCTGATCCCACATAATATAATTTTTCTTGCAGCACAGTACAAATGCATACTGGGTTTCTTATTTTAGCAACTCTTGTTGCAAATAACCATGGGAATCACACTTTTTTTTTAGAAAAAAAAAAAAAAGGGTTATTGCCCCCAACACTTAAGATCCTACATTTTCACAACTTACTGGCTGCAGAAATAATGGTATTTTCCATTAACTAGAAGCATAAACTGCCATTTCCATAAACTGGTAACACACTTCCTGTCTCACCTGCCATGAAGGTCTACTTTAGAAAACCTCAAACCAGGTTCCATTAATGATTTTCTCTTCTCTTTTGACACACATGGAAGATCCAAGCTCAGATGTCAGAATCATAGATACTCAGTAGGTTTTAACTTTATTACCCTCACATGCTTGGGACATTCAGACCAATGGAAATGTAAAAATGGCATTTAAACATGCCTAAGTTCCAACATGCCTAGCCAACTAACTAAACCCTTCAGGTCTTTTTTTTTTTTTTTTTCCCCTTTTTTTGAAGTCAAGACTTCCAGAAAGTGAGATTTTTCCATGCTGCTGGCACACACAGAAGAAAACCAAAGGGAACAAAACCTTCCACCTATCCCGTTTTCAAACATGACAACAGTACAGAGATGCCCTGCCCTTCAGAAAGGCTTTTATTTAAAAGTGGCCCGTTATCAGGTTAACATGTAAATAACTAAATGTTTTGCAGGAAAATTACTACTTGAAAAGGGAATCTTACAACTTTAAAGAGGACAACTTAAGCTATTATTAGGACAAGTCCGTGTTCAAGTGTTTAAAAAGCAAACAAATAATCAACCACCAGGACCAAGTAGGCAGTCTCAGGGAGAGGGCATTTTCCCCAATAAAATGTCATGTTAACAGTAACAGGTATCCACACAGTGATCTTTGCCCTCGTGCAGCTAACTGAAAGACTGGGGTTTAAGACTTCACAACTGGGATCAAGTTGTGATCCCAGTTTCTCGATATAATCCCACTTTCTCGATATAATCCTACTGCTACAAAAATAGCGATGTCTTCCCCTGAACATAAAGCCAAACAAACACAAGTAGAATAAGAACTCCAACCGCGCACCAGCACTGATCCTCCACTGGTAATGTTTTGCTGCATTTTTCAGGCAAATAGATCACTGGTTTTGTGCAAGAAATATTTTAGTTTGGATTTTACTATTAAGTGGAATTTTCATCTCAAAGCCTCTTCTCCATCAGACTCTCTGCATCTGATCACTTCAGGTCAGTCCCTCTTTTTCTGCTTTTATTCAAGTACTTAACGACTATTAAAGGAAAATAACATTTGAGTAATAACAAAAAGTACAGTAATGCAAAATTTTGGAAAACAGGTCAATGGGATTTCAGGTATCAGCAGAACTCTCTCTTCCCCTACCAGCTTCCTGCCCTTTGAAAAATGAGCTTGCCTGAAGGAGAGTTAAGACTTGTTCTTGGGAAATGTAAACCCAAACAGACTATTACACAGTGATAATGCACTGTCAATAGGAACCCACACAACACCTACCTCCCACAAACACAAGACCTCTTCTCCATAGCACAACCCTCCTTTCCATCTAGAGGGATTGTGGCACTTGTTTTTTTTTTTTAAACCAAGCCCAGTAAACTAAGATATAGTTAACCAGGTCTAATCTAAGACTAAACTTTACAAGTTCTTGTACTGTTACAATACTGTTGATAACTAGAATGTAGTAGAGAAATATTTTTTTATTAAATACTAAACAGACTTAGGAGAAAAAAATTTTAACGTTAAATCTTGTACCAGATGCACTTCTGAAGAAATAAAAAGCAAAATAAAAGGGATTAGCTGGAATTCAAACAAAAGCACATGAGAACACACAAGAGGCATATTTCCAGATTTCATGCCCCTTTTCAACTTACATTCTTCGCTGTCTCTTTCTGCAGAACAGGGGAACATTGATTTAATGGCTGGAAGTGATATTATGCTACCAACAGTAAATAATTTTCATCCCCAAGCACAACCAGCTCTAAAGCAATTTATCTGTGCATTAAGAACAACAGGTATTAAAAATAAATAAAGAGTAGGTGAAAACCATTACTAGATCAGTTGAGTGATTTATAAAGCCTCTTCTTGGCTACCAAGAATCTATTTGGCAGAGACTACTCATTAATATGGAAGAGAACTTCACTTTCTCCTAAGCCTTTAAAGTATCAGTATCTGTTCCCAGATAAAACTGCTGCAAATCCAAACCTTACACAAAACAGTTAACAACTAACATTCTTTGTTTGAAGGGGAAAGGAGGGCAGGGCACTTGCAGCTACTGCATCCTTAAGAGCCAGCCCTCTGTAGGTCACTTTCTTTTCTATTCAGAATCACCAAAAATTGTTTCAAGTCTACAGGAAAAAAAAAAAATAATACTCAAGCTTCCCATTTTGGCCAAGTTTATTCTTCTTTTAACCCCCAATAAAAATGTGATTTAAATCAGCAAGCCTTGCATGCTTTGAGGCAGGAAAGAGGATCAACACTTCATTATACACCTGCAGAAATGAACAAAAAGCATGGAAGGCATATTTTATAGAACACTGGTAATATCATGCAAATTAACTAAGCCACAGTGGAATTTAATTATTTCTACAGTTTTATCTTTCCTACAGTTACATTTATTTTAGTATTTTGTTCAAAGTGGATTTAGAAGACTCAAAAATACACTTCTGACAAAAAAACACTTGTCCTTCAAGCTTTGTATTTCAGACAAGCTTTTGTTTCAAGGTTTCTTCTATGTATTTTAGTTTTGAAATCAGATTGAACATCTTAAAGAGAATATAGTAACTTTCAGTAACCCTCAATTAAATTCACTGGTTTTATTCCTCTAGATTCAACACCCATACTTCCTACCCTCACAGTTAAATCTCCTTAATGGTTCCCACTCAGTGTTAAAGAACATGAATTTTCTCCATCCTTACCCTGTCACTGTAACTAAATGAACCTAGACAAACCTCTTTGGGTAACTGGGACTGTTCTATGCTATATTTATTGTTCTGTACCAAGGTATAAACAAAGTTATCTTTGACCAACAAATCAAAACTGTTCACTGTTTAGACTGCCATCCCTTAAGTTCACAAAGCTTACTTCAATGTGTTTTCTAATGCTTCATATTCAAAGGCATTAACAACCATAACTCCATCAGATGAACAAGAGTGGGGATACTCAAACTACAGATTTATAGCCGTACGCCTTACAGCTAACGTCACAGTTACCATAACCATTAACTGAAGCCTTATTTATTTATATCTAAACCTCAACATTTAAGTTTAGCTTTGAAAAAACTTCAAAAAATTTTCACAGGCTGCCTGTGTATTTCTCCATAGCCCAGCAACTTGGCTAAGGAGAACTCTTGCCAAGCTATGATTAGCATTTAGCAGCTTAAGGGCTAACTATGCTTGTTGTTTCAACCTTGACAACTAACTGTAAGGACACACCATTAAATTTAAGCTTCCAAAAGCATTTAACATTTGATTCTGCTGAAAATACAGTTTTACGACATGTTTTGAAAATAAAATCACTTTTTCCTCTTTTAGAAATCCATGATGATGCCAGACATATGCTTGTTTTCCAAACAACAACTGTTTAAAAGAAAGAATACTCTTTCTGATGTTCCTGCCAAAAATAACATTCTGTGGTTTAAAGAAATCTGATAGTAGGCAGTTCACTCAGTTGAGGGAAGATGGGTTTACATTTCATGTCTTGCATCTACTTCCCTCCATTTTAAGTTTCTTTGGGGATGGATATGGCAACAGGGAGAGTATTTGTTGTGGTTTGTTGGGTTTTGGTCTTTGTCATCTCTAAGCATTTCACTCAAAAAAAAGGCATCTGTGGGTTTTGCGAGAAATGACACTCAGCAGAAGTTACAACACATTTCTTTCTTACGGGGAATACTAGGATATAAAAGAGAGAGTTTGAAAGGGAAGTAAAAGAAGGCTTTAGAAGAAATGCATAGGAGAGAGTTTGCAGCAGGAGGAAGTAGAACAGAAAATCTAAATGAGGAAGTAGCGCGCAACAAATAAGATCATCTTAAAATGTAGAACAGGGAGAAAAGGAGATGAATTTGGGATTTCAGCTGCTGCTGTCACAGACAGCAAAAATACTACCTGCCCACTAAAGGTGGTTATTTCACTGCTTCCTCAATAGTCTCAGACTAAAAGATTGAACAGGTAACAGAAACATGTGAATTGGACTATATACTGCATAAGACTACTATTTCTGTACGTTTCAGAAAGCCACAATTTTAAGACAAGTGTTCAATCTGCTACAATATTTTACTTCATACTTTATTCATTTTACTAGACATCACTTAAAAACTCACAGAAATAGTAACTAGACCAATTTACTAAGCAATGTAAAACATTTAGTCAGCTTGAAGCACCTAAGACCACAAAAGTTCTGGAATTTTCCCCAATCATGGACTTTTAACTCCTGCTTCCCAGCATTTTTTGCAAATAGAGTTATAAATCCCACTGAAGAGAACCTTGCCATCACTCTCCAAGAGCAGAAATTCCTGAAGGCTGTTAAACCTCCTCCAACATCCAGCCAACAGTTCAGCCAGTTGAGTGATCAAGAAGAACATAATCTCCTACATGACAGCAAGCTGCAGATCTACACAAGCTTAGAGGCCCTCAGAATTGGCAACCAGAATAACATTATCACAAAGCACGTACCTTCTCTAGTAGAATAGCAAATGTTTGAGAAAAATAAGGTCAGAATCCCAATGATCTTACAGTAGTATTTCAGATGCAGCTATTTCAGGCTAATAAAAAACCTTAAGATTAAAGACCCAACCGCTTACTAGTCTGCCGATGTGGAAGCTTTTTCTGTCATTAACAGTGCAAACCCAGCACAGAAATTCAACAACAAGACATGGTCTGTCTTTACAACCTTATTAGCTTGAGTTATAACTAGGTGTTGCTCCTAATCTTATCTATGTGCTTGTGTACAGTTACCCACCCTGAATCAAAGGATACTTGAAATTTCAAGATAGTCTACAAGAGCATGAGCAGTGTTTGATGACAGAGGCAAATATTCTAATAGCTGTATTTCATTTGAAGCCTGGAAGACTGTACCCCAGTGCATTCTCAGACACTCCTCTTGAAGGCATTTGTACCTCCTCACTTCAACATTTAGGTATTTCGCGCTTGCCATGCACAAGCTCTCCAACTCTTTACTTGCTATAAATATAAAGTGATTGCTACAGTGAAGATGTACAAGACAAGAGATGTACAAGCTTCACGAGAAACATGCTGACTGAGCTGAAGGAAACAGAACACCCTCCATCTAGAAAAAAATGAAGCTGCTAAAATGCTAGTTTCTGGTTCTTTCTGGAAAAAGAAGGGTGGATAGAAAGCACGTGGCTTGCACATTTGCTTGTCTAGCATGGCTTGGTAAATACCCTTCTCCTACTACACACTTAGATAATCTGAAACTGTAACCAAACCACTTGTATAACTGTACCAAAACATCTTCTTTAAATATGACTTAAGAGTTAACTGTGGCCCCACTCCAGCTCCTGAGTTGGCATGCAGTGTTAGAAGGAACTTCAATGTGCAAAAAAACCCTATAATACATATATGAAAGTATCTTCAAATTCAGCATAAAATCAAACTTAGGCTTCATTTGAAGTGATGTGTTATCTCCTCTATGTCTGCAGCTGTTTAAGCATTCAAAGCAGCAGCCAAGCTTTAAAAAGAAAAACAGTACTTTCCCAGGAAATAACTCTACAATAAACCTCTGCTGATACGAGTTCCAGAGAACTTCAACATTTTATAGAAAACTCCGCAGCAAGCTCTAACTGCTGTAGAAGAAAGAACTAAAAAGACACATTTGCACTAAAGCCCCCCCTTCTAATTCAGAAGTTCAAACTCTTCTTCATTCACATGTAATGAGGCAGAAGAACTTCTCAAAGAAGCATTTCCAAAGGCTGTTTGAAGTTTCAAAATAAAAGAAGCTTCCCAGGCCTTGTCTTGTAGCACGCTCATCCCCGCAGCTGCCTGTTCTGTTAGGACAAAACCAAGTCCACAGCAGATGAATGGTCTTTCTCGGCATCACAGAATAGTGACCTTTTCCACTATGAGATTTCAAAACAAACATCAAGAAATCAATTCCAACATTCACTGGAATACTGTTAGCATGTTTTGATATATTATGCCTGTCACCCATTACATACATGAGGTCTCCAACTATTAATCCTTACAAGCAAACTGGTTGCCACTATGAAGATGCAGAAGAAACCTGGGATCCACCATCTGAAGAACTAAGGTCCTTGGCTATAAGGAAAGTACATGTCTTAAAACCATTTAATTTTCCAAGTCACAGGAATGCAAAAGAGAATCTGTTTCCACCTTTACCAACCTTTTTTGATGAAGTGAGTTAGGGAACCAAGGGTTATATACTGTTCACTTGCTCCAATGGGCCTCCCCGCTAAGGTATACAACAGTGACCCAAATGCTACTGTCCCTACCTTGCTGGACATCAGAAGCATGAAACAGAAAAGATAAGTTTGTCCTTTCTAACTGTCAAAGGAGGGCATCTCAATAAGAACAGCAGTGCTAGGCTTCAAGAAAAAGCACCTGGAGAGGGACAAGTAGGCAACAGCCACACACATCAGCTATGACTATATACATTAACTATAAACCTTCAAATAAGGGAATACTCAGACTGAGCTGCCCGTTACAGTCATCAGCACTGGAAGAAATTTCACCTACAGATTCAGTCTGAACCCCAGCCTTCACTAACAGCCCTGTCAATGGTATTCCACTCTGCAGCAAGTGACAAGCAGATAACTGGTTTACCAGTCCATGGAAGAGTCCTGATGGTCACATTTATATAAAGTTTTCCACTTACAAATATGGCAGATCTCCAGCAATCCCAACTTATATTCATTGTCCTTTACACACAAACAACATTATATTCTCTTTGCTTTAGCAACCAGACTTGAACATTTTATATGAGATTATACATGCTTTTCAGTCTTCACTGAAGAGATGCTTTGTTCACGTTTAGTTTCTATGAATATATCAACAACAGAAGGAAACACCATTGCACACGCTATCTTCTAAACAGTCAGTGAAACTCAAGTTCTCTAAGGCCTCTAAAACACTATTGCATTATACCTTTCATGTTATTATAGAATATCCTAAGTTGGAAGGGACCCATGAGGATCATCAAGTCCAACTCCTGACTCCACACAGGGCAACCTAAAAGTTAAGCCAGATACCCAAGAGCATTGTCCAAACGCTTCTCAAAACCCAACTGGTTTGGTGTCACAACCACTTCCCTGAGAAGTTTGTTCCACTGCTTGGCCACCCTCTCGGTGAGGAATCTTTCCCTAATATTCAATCTGAACTTCTCTGACGCAGCTTTAAGTCAATCCCTCATGGCCTGCCACCAAACACCAGAGAGAAGACATCAGCACTCTCTGCTCCCCCTCATGAGGAAGCTGTAGACAAAGATGAGACCACCCCCCAGTACTCTCTTCTCCAAGCTGAACAAATCCAGTATCTTCAGCTGCTCCTCATAAATCATGCCCTCTAGTCCTTTCACCATCTTTGTTGCCCTCCTTTGGACATACTCTAGTATTTTTGTATCCTTTTATTGCAGAGCCCAAAACTGTTTGTATATTTTATTCCATCGACAACCTCTGCCTTCAACCTCAACCTCTACCAGTACGTTAAGAACATTAAACAGGCTCCATGAATCATGAAGAAAGCACACATTTCATCCACAATATTACTGTATGCTAAGGTCCAACTAATTACCCAGCAACCTAGAGGACAAGAACCAGAGAAGAACAGACAAATACGCATCGAAGTAGCAAATTACATCATTCCACGAAAAATATAACATCACTCTCAATTCCTGGCAAGGAGACACAAGTGTTTCCTGAATGAGGAATCTCTAACATAATAATGGTAAAACAGTACAGTGTTCAGTAGTAAGAGACATGGCCCTAAAAAATTAGGACTTCCCCTCACATAACCCAACAGGAAAATATACACAGCACCCTCTGAGCACAGCCATCCAGACACAGCACTTCAACTCAACATGATGCTGTAGCCTCTACACCTTAACTAGCACAGCCCCAGCCCAAACAGCCCCCTGTCCTAGTATTTAACTGTTCAGCACATGGCTTAAATATACAGTTACATGTGCTCACAGACAAGCCAGGCACCTGAAAACATTACATTACCTCAGAAAGGCTGAAGGAGCCAAGTTCAAGAAAATGTCAAAGAAAAAAGTTAGAAAAGGCTAAATGACAACAAAGTATTCCAGCATTCTTTACCTAATGAAAAGTACCAAATAACACACTAATGTAAAGTTTCAAATGTCTGAAAAATTGTAACTGCTAGCAGCACCTGCTATGAAGTTGAAGATTTATCTATCAATTTCATTTAACTCATGCATTAAACAGCACTTTCACTATCTATAATTTACACTTTCCTTCCCAGTTTTGAAGTTCTATCAGCAAACATAAGGTTGACAGAGGATTTGAGAATCACCATAATATATATATAGAACTCTAAAGCAAGTGCATATGCAGGTACCAAAAAAAAAAAACCCAAACACATTAATGCATAGTTACAACAGCCAAACCTTAAATATGGTTTTACACCAGCACAGGAATATAATCACTGCATAAGCCTCCAAAAGGTCTGTCTCATTTGAAACTAGTAATGATAAATATTTTTAACAATGTGAATTTATCTCTGCATAATGCTGTGTAAATGAACAGTGCTCAACAGAGCTTAACCACAAGAAATTATTCTATAGTTTCTACATTGGGCAGATTTCCACAACAGGGATGTGCAATAAAAGCTCAAGCCAAAGAAACACTGAAATAGATTTTTGATTTATGGAACTAGAGAGAAAACAAACCAGGCTGTAATTCTCTGCATAACATTTGAAAATCTTTTTTTTTTTCTTGTCCTGAAGAAAAACACTTTTAAGTCAACCAAAAATTCTGGTTTTGACAGATTAATGGAAGTTACAACTGCCTTAGCATAGACTACTTCTATTTATATCAATTATGATGACTGTAAAATATGAACACTGAACAGATTAAAATTACCACTGATTTCTATACTTAATCTATGTCACTTAGCAGCATTTTAAAAGCAGCACATTCTGAAGACTATTATAAAACCTAAGCACCTACAGAATATAAGACTAATTCAAAATTAAAGCAAAAATACCTGCATGCCAGCCATATCCAAGACATTTATTTTAGTTATGTTACCATGTTCATTAATGTTTAGCCAACTCTCTTAACTCAGCACTCAATAGTGTGTGTCCGTTCCTTCCAGCACTTCTTACTAAAACACTCTTGCAAGGAGGTTTGCAGTTACAAATGTTTAGAAGAACACCTACACATTAAGTATAATCTGTTTGATAGTATACAAATGATGGGGAAAATATTTTGCGCTATTTGTTTTGTTGCAGACTGACAAACATCAGTCAAGTTTAACCTGATAAACACTCAATTTTTCTGCTTCTAAAATACATATATAAAAATACAGAAGATTATTAACATGCCTTCAAATGGTACGAGCATAGCAAATATTCAAAAATAAAATATTAAATAAATTTGACATAAAGATGTCCTACACTTAACAGAAATACACATTGTCCCCAGCACTGTACTAGTCTACATCTATATAGGCTCTGCAAGAATAGAGAGATTATATTTGTAACCAACAGGTAGGAAGAAACTCCAAGAATCTTGAGGGAGGCAGGGGGGAAGTGTAACTAAAACTCTGCTAAACTGAGAAGTCCACAAAAAAGAAAAATCCCAAACACATACAGTGGTCAATTCTAGACCCAGAAAACACCACTAGTTTAATGGCAGAATATTTAAGTATGAGAAAGGAAAAACTAATTTGCAATGTGTTTAAATTCAGAACACCTATAAATCCCTAATACAAATTTGGATTTGTTAAAAAAAAAAACCACAACAAACAAGCAAATCAAATAAATGCTTAACAAGCCTTCAACAAAAATTCTCCAGCTATCTCACCTGCCAAAAATAAAGAAATCAAACAAGATAAGCTCCCAGCTTACAATCTAAATGAGCACAAAGACTTCCATTTTGATCTCCAGCTGTTTCTACACAGAAATTTCTTAATTTCTTCCCAAATGTTTTGTTTCCCCTTTTGGCAGAGGCAAAAGAAATTACATCTATCAGCAGTTAAAGATATTTCAGTTATCCAAGTTTTTAAAAGAGAGGTGAAAACCAACAGTACCTTCCTGGTTAAAAAAACAAAATAGAAACCCGCACAAAAAAACCACACCCCAGTGCAACATTTCAACAACTTTTACAACAGTCTGGCTTCTGATCAGTTAGATCTAAGTAACAGTAAGTGTGAAGGAAAGCACCCACAGGTTAAAGTTGAACAAATAAATCTGGTGTAACTGCAGGTTATTTTCATTATTACCTCTAAAGGCAGACTAAGTTCTCAGGAGAGACTGAAAGTGCTATAGCAGTTCTGCTACAGAGCTAAGGCTCAAGATGTCTCAATTTAATTCTTAGTCTACTCACTGATTTTTTTAATTATTTTTTTTTTTACACTACAGGTATTCTGTATGCGAGTATTCCATATGGAGAAGTTGTTAATACTCACCCTCTGCCTCCTTCTCTATCTGTTCTTTTAAGAGAATAAGCGGTTACAATCCATGATACGTAATATTCCTTGTACAAGGAAGCTTCTAAAGGCAACGTACAGTTCTATGTAACACTGGAAGACAGGTATTTGTAATCTGATCCTATTAATGATCTTCATATACTGAATTGGTGTAAGATTGGAGAACTAAAAAATAACTTCTCCCCATCAATACTGTAAATTAGTATCTTTCTGCTAATGAGGTAATTAACAAAACTTAGCATTATAACCCACTGGACACCCATAGCCTAGTTATTAACTTCTGCTAGTAGTACAGTTCACCTGATACACAACCTGTAGCTCAATATCCTATGCAAGCAAAAATAAAATAAGAAGTCACAGTAATCCAAAGAAGTCCAAAAATTTTAATTGGAGCCACACATTAATCAGAAAGATACCAGTGCATCATCTTGGAATTAAAAAAAGCCAAAAGGTAATGTATTATACAACCCACATCAGATTTGAGTTCAGTTACAAGACCCTATCAAGTGAACACCAACTAAGGACAGGCCTGCGAGAACAGACCGCAATTAACTGCAATTAACTGCAACAACATTTCTTGCTCATTCCTCACTAAAAGCAGTCAAGAGAGCTCTGGAAGATGGTACTACGGGAGGGCTCAAATGAACAAAGATTTAACTGCACATATTTATCTTCTTATATCACAAGTCCTCCATGTAGTTCTCTCAAGGCTCTTTCCTACTCCAATTAGTACAAATTACACTAAGATGTAATTGTCCATGCAGGCAGTTTAATCAAAAAATGGAAGACTTGCAAAGGCATGAAAGCTAAATCACAGCCCAGGTGCCACTGATGCAGTGACTTCAACACTCAGCTACCATCAGCTCTTCTGGAATTCTTCACCAAAGTATCTGCTCTGGTTTGCTTTTTAGAAATACCAAGCTGCTAATCACTGTATATAAGAAACTTCAAAATAATGTTCCTATCATCTGTCAGGCAATGGCTTTTCTTCCACTTTCCTTCCTACAGGAACATTGCCTGCAGACACTGTTATTCCTGTTCCAGAAAAATATATGGCATGGACCTTCTCACTGAAGAATAAGGTAAATAAACCTGAGCTGAAGTAGCAACACCAAAGAGAAGCTGGTCTGTAAGAAGTTTATATTACTACTCCTAAATTCATAATGCTTTGAGGCATGTTGTACAGACAAGGCATATACTGAAAACAAAGCAGGTTTATGCTGCTATTAACTGTGAAATGTCATGTGTTGTACCATATAAATCAAACATGAAGCCTCAGTAACTTACTCCTGCTATGAAAGTGCCTTTTTAAAGCACAAGCAATTTTATTTCTGACATATGAAGTCATCTTTTATTACTTCCATGGACAAATAGGAAGATTAGCAAAGACCACAGAATTTCAGTAACTATTGTGTATAATCAAGACTAGTATCTGTCTGATTGAAAAAAAAAAAACGTTTTCTATTTTTTCTTTATTTGAAGAACGTAAGTAGTCATGGGAAAGGAGAAGAGGACTGCCTCAATTATGTATTATTTCAGGTACAACAAAACCTCTGCGTTCACCACCTAATAACTATATTCACACTGCTGCTAGCAATGCAAACACAAAAGTAATCTTCCAGCAAGCAATAGAAAAAGTTTGCTTTGCACAACTCATCCCCAAAATTCTGCTGAAAATAAACTAAGCTTCCACATTACTCAAGGTGAAGATGGTCTGGTCCCACTCTCAACCAAAGAGCTGCAGATAAAACACCCTTCTCACAGAACTTACTGAAAGCCACGTTCTTACTGAGTAAGAATGACTTAGGGCCTTTATTTTAATGTAGGCAGATAACTGTCCTTCCACCTTAGTGTATTTTCTTCTGTTGAAAACTTGAAGGCAAAAGTTGTAACTGAACGTAACGCCTAACAAAGCTCAGTTCCATGGCTCAAATATGGAGTTTAATCTTAAATCTTCAAGTTAGATCACAAGCACTGTAACTTTAAAGTAACAGATTCCCAACATGGGTATTAGCCTAAGTAATTATTCTGTATCATGTCAACCTCCATATATTAGAGACCACACAACTTTAGCATCTGAGCTACAGATCGCTGTAGCGTGGGAGAGCGTGCTGGAGCACAAGAACTGCAGCCTTATTCCATTACTTCATTCCCTTCTTCAAGCACACACACTATTAACTACCGTGGAAAACACTGGATCAGGCAAACCCAAAACAACAGTCTGTTTCATATAAATGTAATTAAAAAGTATTACGTTTATATGAGACAGACTGTTGTTTTGAACGCCAACAAAAGTCAGTCTGGCACGACACACAAGGCAGAACTACCTCCTCCTTCTCACCTTCAGATTTCAGGTCTGTTGAAGTTCCTGGCCGCTTTCTTAATTTGCCCCCATCTTTTTCTAATAGGAATATTTTCCCCTCGTTCCCTGTAGTTTACAAAAGGAAGCCCAAAGAACCGCAGCCAGACAGCTTTTTCCCATTGCTGCACAAACTAAACCATTTGTGCTTTGAAGTATTTTCTATCAAGGAAATCTCACAACTGCCTCCAATAAAGCCACCACTCGTCTACTGGCCCCACTTCACAGTGTACTGGCCCTACTTCACAGATCGTTGCTCAGCCCAAGACCACGTCGCTCAAGCCCCTCTCCTGCTAGTTATCTGCAGCCATTACCGCGCTGGATCAGCAAGGACAAGGAAAAGAAGAAACGAGCATTTCTTAAGCACTTTTCGGGGCGCGCTGTAGACATTCGGCAGTCGCGATAAATCCCCGCGCTCACTCAGGCTCCCAGCTGCTCCTCCGCCACGCAGTCACTTCAGAAATAAGCGANTCGGCAACGGAAAGTTTACTGAACTCAAACCCAGTTGTACCACTGGCTTCAGCTACCCAGACTTCACCTTATGGCAAAGGCACGGGCTCACAAGAACCTCCTTTTCCTGAAAAATAATATGCCATATTGCTATTAATTTTAGAAAAAATATTTGTATTTAAGATACCAATACCAGGCGTGTTAAGAAGCAGCAGTGGAGAATCGCCGCTGTAATCACTCAAGGTTACATGGCAAAAAGCTGCAAGCCAGCTTTGAAGTGCAGATGGTGACAGTTTTATGATCACCAGCAAAGCAAACAGAAAAGAAGTCATTAAGTAACATAACCCTAAAAAAAGAAGGCAGCAGTCCTTTTAGTCAGCATAAGGGCTCACTAAAACAAATATCCCAAGAGGAAAATAGTCTCTAGGTTTTGAGAAAAAGTGGTTCTTTTCAAAAGGAGAGTATTTTCCCTAAAACATGTATGCAGCAAGAAAGAGGAAACTATTCAGACTATAAAATAAAACGGAGGAAAATGACCTGGCATTGTTAAAACGCAGCTGCATTCATACTCATTCACTGATGCTTTTTTCATACCGAAAATGAGATCCTGAAGTTTGAAAAATATTAATTTCAAACAGACGTATCACTCCCAGTAATTTTTTCTGTTCCATCAATAGAAGTAAGCAGTCTGTGTGATGCAAGGTATTAATGAACACTTATTTCGTTCAGCTGCGTTCCAGGCTCTTGGATTCCTTCTCAGCTCTCATTTTTCTCCTCTGTATTCATGACATTTTTAATGCTATTTTTAATAATATCTACATCTTGTAAAAAAGGAACTCAGGCAGAGCTTTATTATAGCTGTTTTGACCTTGCCTTAGAATTTGCAAAAAAGGCAAATCTGCCAAACAGTTTCCATTTAATCTGTACTGAGTTTTCATCAATAGACAAAGCAGAAAGGTGGTTAAATTATCTGCAAGGGATAATTTAATCAGCTTTTGTCCTGACCATTGTTATTTTTATGTAAAATCAAGCTTCAGAAAAGTCCTCTGAAGGCAGTAGGTTCAGGTTTGGGCTGACACACCAAGACATGTCCAGGATTGATCTTTCTCCTATTAATTTCACTTGAAGACAGAAGCAGGCTTCGGGAGGGTAATGAAAAGGGAGGGTTATTAGAGACTGAAGCCAAGATGAGCTAGTGGAAGTGAGCATGACATTTTGTTAATGTCTGCTTATAATATCATTGACTTAGATCAAATTTATAAGGATCTCCTTTTCTTGAATAGTTAATTTCACAAAAAAGGGTACAGCATAAGAAGAAACAATATTTTAAAAGTCTGTTATACCGCTTGTTACTTCAGGCTGAAGAGCATATTTGATGATATGGAAATCTTTTTGTCTTTCAGGAAACAGAAAATTGCTGAATAATGTTAAAATAAATAGTGTTACACAAATGATTTACAACGCCACCGATAATCATTACAGCATCTCTGATTATTAATGGGACATTGATGGGCCCCTGAAGAGTCTCTTGCTGAATCAGCTTTTGAAATAAATTGCTTTCCCTCCAGCCGCAGCCGCACCCCAGAGAAAGGGGGACCATGGCTTGACTGAGGTAATTGATTTAGGACAGCTAGCGGATGCATGCAATGCACAACATAAGATGCTTTGTGAATTACTACATCTCTGTTAATGGAGTTTGTTTTCCATTAACGCAAAACTATTTAGCCTTGATAAGTCTGCATACGTATTTCTCATACTCTTTGTATTTTAAATATTATTGATATTTCCATACTATTCATATTTTTCAGGAATATTTTACTGAGACTGTTAAATATTCTGTTGGTTTTTTTTATTGTTTTCCTACTAATATCCCTGGATCACTGGAATACTGAAAGAGTAGCAAAGTATATGAAGCCAAGATGCAAGTAGATCCTCAAAGGAAACATTCAATGTAAGTTCAAAGAGGCACTGTGTAATCAATCTTGAGAAAAAAAAAATGCAGGCAAACAAGAACAAAATGAAGTCTAATAACTTTTCAAGACAGCTACTTTAATCAACTCAACAAGAGTTGTAATTCTGCCAATTAATAGTAAGGTCCATTAACTGTAAGCCATAAAAGCTATTTGCTATGCAAAGCGCTCATTTGTCTCTGCTGGCTCTGACACTTTGGTAGGGCGGTGTAGTAGGATATCCTACAAAGCAGGGACTGGTGATCTATAGCAGGAGTGGACATCGTCTCTTAATGGTTTTACAGCATCATCAGTTGAATAAGCTCCCTTTTTAAACATAAACACACGAAAGACATGTTCATGAGGAGATTAAAAAATGATATACAGAAAGCTGTAATTAGTAATGGACTGTTGATTTAGCAGCTGTACAATGCAGGGCACAGCTAGGACTAATGGGATGAAGCTAGGAGTCAAGAACCATGGGGTGAATATCTAGTCTGAAAGAAGAGAAGGTCAGCTCTCAAGGATAGTTGGGGTCCTACAAACAGGACTGCCTGAAATGTTTCAAAGTGTGCTGTCCCAAGCATTTTTCCATCAGCTAAAGACGAGCTAAATTTTATTTCTCCTGTTTGGATTCACTATAGACACATGCTTTTTACAGACCCAGAAAGAAAATCCCTTACAAGGTAAAAATAAGCTCTCCTGGATAAAAATAAAGGGGTAAGGAATAGTAACATGTTGCGCAGTGCCAGGGGATTTATGCAGGTGAGTTCTGGGAAGTCCATAGCTGCTTTCTCACTCTACTGAGCCCATAAACAGACATGGATGTTGAAAGATTCATTACAACTATGTTTGATTGCTCCCAGTCTGATGTCCAATAGTTATTGGTAGCCTCACTCCATCTGATTTGTCTCCTGTAGTATCTTGGGTAAAGTTTACCAACACAGACTGAAATCATCCACTTCCTACTGACTTTCAGCAAGAGGTTATCACCTAGCTCCCCTATGTGCCTTTAGAAACCTCTCTCCTCATCCATGGAAGCACACAAAAGAGTGAGTGCATCAGTGTTGTACTCCACAAACATCTTTGACTTCGGGAAGGTCAGATGGACAGTTAGACACAACCAGAGCATGAAGACTGTCATGTGGCTTTGGCTTATATTTGAACCTCTGTGATTTGCCTTAGGTATGAAGATACTTGGAGTGACACGTGGATGTGCAAAACTTCAGAACCAAACCAAGCCTTGTTCAAGATCTTGGAATGTCCCAGCAACATCCCACCTCTTTGGACAGACTTTAGCTGCAGTCTAGGATGTAAGGCCAAGGGAAGAATAATGAAGGAGATGGCTGTGATGAAAGGGTTAGTTACATTAAATGATTTTCCATTGCTTTTATTCAACTCTAAAAAACATGGTGGGTACCACTTAAAAATACGCTCCTGGAATTGTTAGGAGGCAAATTACCAGTCTTTCAATCATACAAGTATGCATAACTCATCAGAATAAAACTGTCACAGGAACAACTTAATTACTGACCTCAGTGCCTGCCTCACAGGAATGAACTTCTCTGTATGCACAGCCATTTATCAGCCTGCTCTTAAGTTGCAGCCCTTTCTTGGCAGAGGCCAAATGTGTGTGTAAATTTGCACAACAACAAGCACAAAATGTTTCTGAACTTTCCCTGGCCCAATGTATGAGGCCTCCTCTTTGGAGTCCTATGACAAGTGCGCTGTTATATCCTGTTATGTGGCAGGGGAGTGACACAAGGACAGTGAGACCATCTCCTTTCTTCCCAGCACTTGCCAAGGAGCACATTTTCCAGTTGAGATGCTCCTCTCCAACTCCTTGACCCCAGCTGCTAGTCACAGCTGGATCACAAGTTAGCCTTACCCAGTGACTTGGCTCCTGGTGTCCCAGAGTGTAAGAAGCTGAGATGTAAATGCTTGAGGTAAGGAGGTAAAGGCAGGAGAGCACCAGAAGAAAATTAAATGCATGAATCTCATATTATTCAGATGAGGTGAGATTTTTATTGAGACCAGCCTTCAAAAATATATGTAAATTAACTTCAAATAGAAAAGTTCACACTAAAATTGAATGGGGAGACTAGTGATTGAGACACGGAAAATGAGGCCAAAATGACATCAAGAGATCTCTTAATGTACTCTCCTGTGTCAAGGCTGAATAAATGAGTGATATACAAATATGGAGTGACGTATGTTTGGTTATTTTAAGGTATTCAATCTAAAGTCTCTAGAGAATTCTAGAGAATTCTCTAATCAGAGAATTCCACAGTTTCATCTTCCATTCTTGCCTAGTGTTTATTGTCAGAAAGTTTTTACTAATGTCTAATGTAACTCTTCCATGATGTAGTTTTAGCACATTCTTTTCTCCTGCTATCCACAGTGGATATGGAGAACAGATGACAACCTGTGATTATCTGAAGGTTTCTCACGTCTCTCCAGTCATTCATTCAATAAATCAAACCCCTAGCTCTTTCAGTCTTGCCTCACAGGGCATGTTTTATAATTCTCTGGTCATTTTCCTTTCTTTCTTTTGGATTGCCTCCACATTTGCTGAAGTTCACTGCACAGAACTAGACACGCAGCACTCAATAGCAAAGCCGCATGTTTGCTTTTACTGTAATAGTATGACATTGTTGATGCATATTCCACTTGTGAGTCACTGTAACCTCAACATCTTTTTCAGCAAAACTTCTGCCTAGTCAGCTGTTTCCCATTCTGTGTTAGTGCACTTGATTTTTCCAGATTAAGTGCAGACCTTGCATTCTCCTTTTTGAAGTTCCTCCTGTTTTTTCTTTTTTGACCAGCTCTCCCATGTGTCAGAACCATTTTGATTGCTACTCCACCAGGTTTGTGACATCTGCAGATGTGCTAAACATACTTCCTACTTCATCATCCAGGTCACTGAAGTAAATAGGAAACATTACCAAACTCATGACACATCCCTGGAGAATCTCAGCCAACGGTTTTCCATTGTAACATTGAACTTTTGGTAACTATTCTCTGATTACTGCTTTCCAAACAATCTTCTCCAGCTTCTTAAAAGAATGTCATTCAGACACATCACATAACAATGTAAAAAACCTGTTTCTACCAACATTTTCAAGGGAGCTGAAGTTAAACATTTCCTTAAAACTCATGTTTATATTAAATTTAATTACTTATCTCTTGCATCTAGTATAGAACATCTACATTTGCACAAGAGACACAAAATGATGTTTCAGAATAGTCAGTGAAAGCCAGGCATTTTGGACGCCAGGCATTTTGGACTCCAGGCAGGCAAAATTTGGATTTTCACTCCTGTAAGGTCTTTAGATTTGAGTGTCAGTAAGTAATTTGTATTTGAGTGTTTGCTTACATGATTGAGGCTCAACATCACTTTTACACAGATTGGAAGGCCTCTTTCCATCTCTAATGCTCAAAATTATCGCTTCCTTATGCTTTCCCAGTATCCTTCAGTAAAGTATCTGACAGTATTACATTAATTGAGAATATTAGCCCAAAGCTGAGCAATGAGTTAGATGATACTATAAGATTTTGCCTAGGCTGTATCAGGATTATGATATTATCACTGTAAAGACTGACCAGTGATAACTGGTATGAGAGAGAGGGACTTCTGCTGTCTTCAGGGGGCTTTGACACCCACTCTATCACCTCAAACAGCTGTATTGCTTTAAATAATATATTTTTTCACCGTAAGCCCTCCAAAGGTTTATTTCTTCGGCAGCTCCAGCCACTATAGACTAGCTCCTCTTTTGAGCAGCCCTCTGGTGAAAGAAGATGCCTTGAATAAGACTGAGCTGAAAGAAGACCGAGATTAAAAGCAAAGTTATTTCCTGCTTCAGAAGTAATAGTGATTGTGCCGTGATCAAAAAAGCCACTAGATATTAATTTTGAAAAATGATCATGACGAAAGTTAGATCTTCATCCAAGTATTAAAATAGTTGAAAGACCAGCTTTCTAAAAATAAATAGAGATGAGATGGGTATTTGAAAACCAACCAACTTTTTTACAAGGCAAAGCTTTATGCATAATTAATATGTCACTGGGGGATTTTTCAGCAAATAAATACAAAGCTAAACTGTTTAATTATCAAGATAATTTCAGCAACTTATTAATGCTTCTTCTAGTAGGACAGACTTCCGCAGTAGTCTGGAATGTTGCTGAAATTAGCTAAAGCTGAGATACAGCTGATAGTTTATAGCTTGAAAACAAGAGGAAAAAAAATAAGGTTTATTTTCATAGGTATGCTTTTAATCTTGAAAAATACAATCTTTCTTTGTAATGAATTTTGGAAGTGCTGTATTTATTGGATTTCTTTTGTGAAGCATATTCTTTAATTGTCCTTAACAACAGAGCTTCAGAATGTGCATTCTCTAGCTTTTATTTTTCCTTTTTGGGTGAAGCTAATACAATTTATCTATGTTTTACATTGAAAAGCAAGGGAAATCATGCTCTTCCTCAAAACACAGTGCACATTGTGTTATGCAAGGTTGAAAAGCAATCACCGTGTTAGGTTTCCATCTTGCACCTTCTATCCTAAGCCTCCTGTTGTCTCCAATTACACTTGTGTACCCACAAAGCATGAAGCGTGAGTCTCTTCAGATATCAGTCATGAGTTCAGTCCCGCTGATTGCAAAGCTCCTTTGCCCTTGCATTATCGTAGGACCTTTTGGCTGAGCTACATGGGGGTTTGAAAGTTCTACCTGCACTTTCTGGGTCAGTACACTCATTTTTTTTGCAGGATGAAGCCTTATATTAAAAGAGCATGAAAAGTATCGTTTTCTGTGGGTCTCAGCTCCGCCTGAAAGCTGCGTGGATGCCTACAGTCTTCAGGGAAGATGCCTACGGTTTCCATTCTCATATACAATTCATATGCAATTGCCCCAATGCACAAGCAAATCTTATCCATGCAAAGCGGAATAGGCAAGAGGCATCGTGCTGCATTCTGAGTGCTCGGTGTGTCAAAAGGAACAGGAGTACAAACTCCCAACGGTAATTAAGCCTTGCTGGGAAATCGAGCATATGTCATATAGAATAGGCTGTCTCTTCTGTTTTCCTTCACTCCCTTCCCCCCTCAGCCCCATTTTGGGTAGAAAAGAATCAAAATACAGATTGAGGGGGATATTTTAAGTCAATCTTAACAGCTGCTTTTCAGTCGTAGGAAAATCTGTTGTTTGTATAACAGCATTAGAGGAGGAATTCTTAACCACTACAGGAGAGAAAGAAAAGCAACGATAGCAAGACAGAACAAAAATCTGTCAGAATAAAGAAATCTTAGTCAATCCACAGAAAGAGCAATTGGGAGGCTCTATGAGCGAAAGAGAGTGACAGAGCCCTTATGCAATGTAGATGCTCAGAGACACAGTGCAGAAGGGAGAAATAGAGGCTATTTGCTCGTTCGGTTTCAGCCGGAAACGGAGATGCCTGTCTTTCCTACCATACATCAAACCGAGCTCCGGAACTCCAGAACAAAAACAGTTCAATACAGACTGTCTGCAGCTATGTCTTTTTGATTCTCTTTTTTCAACCAATGCCTCATGGGAAACCTCCTCCACCTCCCAAAAAAAAAGAAGTCAGTTTAGAAACAACTATCATTACGTAGCATATTTTCCTCATTATAAGGTACTTAAAGAACAAGAAAAAGCCATCTGCTGTAACTTGGCTGCCCTTTCCATTTTAGGTTAATCCACATTTCTGGCTTTTTCATCATCATTCCCAATTAAATCCTTCTCCAAAACAAATTTGGATGGTTTTACAATTTTTATTTAAACCTTCTTATTCAATTCCAGTCCTTTTGGCAGGGTATCTGACAATATCATCATATCTTATATGAAATATTTCTGCCCAAACTTTGTACACATAACTGATTTTCCATTTTTAGGTCAATCTCTGGGGAAAAGGACTGCAAAGTCCCATGTGACTAATAGCCCCAGCTTTGTGCTGGATGCTGAAGTACAATAGCATCATAGCATATCTTCAGTTTTAAATACTTCCTTGTACAGAGTTCTTGTGTGGAGCTTTCTGTCCATTTCCATTTTACATTTCTTGGAGGCTACTAGAAGAAGCTTTTGTACTGGGCTTTGTACAGTCAGAGAATTGCACCGTGTCCTGTCTCTTGGGGAGATGGTTGATTTTTATTCTGCCTAGTTCTATCTATTGTGCCTTAATCTGATACAGAAGTATCTGTGTAGAGAGCAGAATGATGGGAAATGCTTGCCCTGGAGTTCTAACGCTGTCTCTCCTATTTCAATCTTGTTAATGAACAGCAAAACAAAACAACAAGCCGACAAGTCTGAGCTTCTCTTAGATATCACAGCAGGCACATGGAATGGCTTCTCCCACATACTGAAGCATACTGATCGCTTTTACCACATTTATAGTGCTCTAATAAATGCTTCTTGGAGCCGCTCCAGGCAATTGTAATTAATTCTCTGTGGGATGCTCATAGTGGTCACCCCGGATCAGAAAGGTCAGGACTTTGTCTGTGCCTTTACAACATCAGTAAAAATTAAATACCCACTTTCCCCAAAGGTCATCACAAGCCGAATACACAAAACGATCAATCTCAATCAGTTTCCCGTTCCCTGCTGTTTCTCATTATTTTTGCAGCTATCCTAAAAATTAAAAGTAAACACATAAACAAATCAAAGCAGAAGCCGTTTTGGTGTTGATCTAATCCTCTCTCCTGTGCAAGCAACCGATGAAGATACAAACAGGAAAAGTGAGAGAGCCCCCCCAGCCCCAAAAACACGTGGAGCGCCATTCACCTATGGGCGCTCTGCCTTTAATTAATCTCCCTGCCTTCTTAGGGTGGCTAAAAGAGGAAAATCCCGGCTGGCAAACATCTGTTGCGCCGCGCAAGCAGCAGTAATTCAAGGTAAACCTGAAGGGAAAAGGCTTCCCCCCGGGGAGGGCTCAGCCCGGCGGCCGCCGCAGCCGCCTCTCAGCACCATGGACAGCGCCCGCCCCGCACCCCCGCCGGCGGCAGGGACCCCGCCACCCGGGACCCAGCGACCCCGGGAGGAGGGAGGGAGGGAGCCCCGCAAGGCAGCCCCCCACTCGGGGACTGCTTCCCCTCTCCCCCCGGGGACACCGGGGCCTGGCCTCCCGCTCCCAGCCCCGGCCCGCCTGGCAGCTGGTCGGGAAGGAGCAGCAAGGTTGGCGACACAATCCTCGCCATCAGTACAGACTGGGGGGTGAGGTACTAGAAAGCAGCCCTGAGGAAAGGGACTTGGGGGTGCTGGTGGACGAGAAGGTGGACATGAGCAGGCAGTGTGCCCTTGCAGCCCAGAAGGCCGATCGCATCCTGGGCTGCATCAAAAGATGCGTTGCCAGCAGGTCCAGAGAGGTGATTCTGCCACTTTACTGTGCTCTGGTGAGACCTCACCTGGAGTATTGTGTGCAGGTGTGGAGCCCTCAATATAAGAAGGACATGGACCTGATGGAGAGGGTCCAGAGGAGGGCCACGAGGATGATCAGGGGGATGGAGCACCTCTGCTACGAGGACAGGCTGAGGGAGCTGGGGTTGTTCAGCCTGAAGAAGAGGAGGCTCCGGGGAGACCTAATAGCGGCCTTCCAGTACCTGAAGGGAGCCTACAGGAAGGCTGGGGAGAACCTGTTTACAAAGGCCTGCAATGACAGGATGAGGGGCAATGGCTTTAAGCTTAAGGGGAACAGATTTAGACTGGAGATTAGGAGAGGGTTCTTCACCGTGAGGGTGGTGGAGCAGGTTGCCCAGGGAGGTGGTTGAGGCCCCTTCCCTGGAGATATTCAAGGCAAGGCTCAACGAGGCCCTGGGCAACCTGGTCTAGTTGGGGGTGTCCCTGCTGACTGCAGGGAGGTCGGACTAGATGACCTTTGGAGGTCCCTTCCGGCCTGGACAACTCTATGACTCTATGACACGTGTCTTGATTTACTGTGCTTTATAGCCAGGGCTCTGCTTTATTTCACAGAATCACAAGAATCACAGAATCATCATGGTTGGAAGGGACCTCTGAGATCATCGAGTCCAACCACAAAAAAAAAAAAAAAAAAACCAAACAAAAAAACCCCCACACCAAACCAACAACACACACAACACCCCACCACATCACACTCACCCACAAACCAACAATCTCGGGCACTAGAGCATGCCCTGAAGAGTCAAGTCTACACACTTCTTAAATACCTCCAGGCATGGTGATTCCACCACCTCCCTGGGCAGGCTGTTCCAGTGCCTGACCACTCCCATTACTTGTCATGCCCTTTGAAAATG
The DNA here is from genome assembly GCA_033628505.1 of Tringa tobata. Classification (NCBI taxonomy): domain Eukaryota; kingdom Metazoa; phylum Chordata; class Aves; order Charadriiformes; family Scolopacidae; genus Tringa; species Tringa tobata. The sequence goes on from JAHREE010000076.1 coordinate 559,552, forward strand.
GCAGTGTGAAATGGGTTATGAGTTTTTTCTTTCAGTTGTTTTTCTTTCTTTTCTGTTTTTTTTTGTGGTTCTGTTTTTGGTTTTGTTTTTTTTTTAACGCTGCATATCTTGGAGCCTGGCAGTTTTGCAAAGGAGGAGCAGGGAGGGAGTCTTCAACATGAGGAGAGCACAAAAATAAAGAAGAGCATTGGCCAAAGTCACGCCAAAATAAATCAGGTTTTGGACCATTCCAACCACTCAGTTGCTCAAAACGATGGTCTTGCTGAGGGGGAGAATGTCAGCCAAATTTTTCTCAGTGATACTGGTGTATATGCAGGTGGCTCTTTCAGTATCACTGGTTTTGCTTTCCTGTGTTTGACAGAGAGGTCTTTTTTTAAAAAAAAGAAAAAAAACATTTAAATTTTACAGCAAAAAATTTCCTGCTTCTTCTACTGTATTGTTCCTTTATGTGACAAATATTAGTTTCTTTCACTGGCCTGATGGAAAACCTGAACACGATATTGCTTCTTTCAGAAGCCATGTAATTTTGCTTGTAAATGTCAAGTCCCATTGTTTGGCATCAGAAGTGCCACCCTCAGGGTCAAGGCAGCCAGGTCTCAGCTTAAACAAGTGCAAGAAACAGTCTCCAAAGACTATCAGACACTAGGTGTGATTACATTGCTAATTTCCCTTGGGACGCTCTCCACCTCTGCTCATAGGCTTCTACCAAACCCCTCCGAAGTCTTCATCTCAGCCTCTCCTCACATCAGTCCCCGCCTCCCTCTCCTCCACCCTATCCTCACTTGTGTGCATCATCTCTCACACTTCGTCTGTGTGTTTAGTCATTGTGCGCCCCCGTTAAGCCAGCCAAGGAACAGAAAATGTTCAAGCCTCACTGCCCCACTTCCCTCAAAAAACCAGGGAGCCAAACTAAGGTGGAAGCCATCACATGGTAGGAAAACATCCTACGTGATGTTTTCAGGGGTATCTCTCTCATATTTGACTTACCTTGACTGCCATTCGCTGGGCAGTCAAACTCCGGACAGTACAATCTCAGTATATCTTTGGCTGCTGCTGAAACACAAATGAGAAGAAATTATCTGTCTTCATCCTGTACACAAGATAATTTCACTTTTGATCAAATAGCGGTCTTGTAAGAGATGCAGACAGATGGTGGACTCTGGCTGGTGTTTATTATATGAAGTGCAACAACTCCTATGGTGCAGCCCTCCCTCTCTACTCTCTCTATGTATTGATTCCCATCACATAATTAAATTGTGAACTCTGAAAGGGAAAGCCATCTTTCATTTCAAGTACTGATCAGCGTCTAGCCCACCAGGGCTCTGAGCCCTTATTAGATCCCTGGTAATACTGCAATGCAAGTAGTAAGGGAGCTGCATCTGCCTTCTCGCTAGCCCCAAGACTCCACACTTGGCTAATGCAGGGGATCTTATATATCCAATAACACAATAGCCGGAGTGACACATCATTACTGTGCTATTGTGCCAGAAGTGTTGTTATGAGTATAAAGGATTGAGCCGGTTATTAATCATCTCAAAGCGATTTACACGGGCACAAACATAAATCACAGCACTCTATCCAGTTGGGTAATTGCATTCTGCCACAATAAATTCTTTCTAAAATTTCTACCAATAACAGTATTTTTCACTTCCAGTCCTAAACTTTGCGCTTTGTTGCTTTACACCACTAAATAGCTGATGTATTTCTCTTCTGAGGTGATCAATTGCCTTCTATGGAAATTCAGATGTACACAGAGCTGCACTATATTCTTGATGTAGCCATCAGAGAACTCCATAAAGCCCTTTCTTCATATTAAATTATGTATAAATGCACAATTTTCTTACTCTAAAGAAAATGTGTTAATGACATCTAGCAACAGAGATCTTTAGGCAGCCTTTTTGAATGCCAAAATAGTAAACGTTGACTCCTAAATCATATTTATCCCATGATGTCATCAAATCCAAAAGCATCCAGGAAAGAGAGAAAATACTCCAGTCTCCTCTTAATGCACCTTTCAAAATCGCAACACAATTTGGACAGTTCTGATTATAAAATAGCAATGTCACTTGCAACTGGCTATTTATTATTTAGTGTACAGGGCTACATAGCTGTGCATTCCTTTATAATGCATGAAGGGAGCTTTCAATTAGTAAAGCAGGAAAGATTTGGCCCTTTAGGCAGCCACGCTTGAGGCCATTTGAAAAGCCTTGCTGAACTGCAGTTTCTGAAGACCTGCGCTGCTATTCATAGCTACCACTTAGGATTTGTTCCTCAGAGAGAGCAATTGCCCCTAACCACAGTAAAGTCTTTATGTCCAAATGAAAATGACATATTGGAGCACGCCATGCTGGTGGCAGTGCAGGTCATTTTCTTTAATAAAAAAAAAAAAAACACAACAAAACAAAAAAGACCCCCAAAAACCTACTTGCTAATAGCCTTATGTAAGCCCCGATGCACTCTGTAAACCAGCTTCCAAAGAGAGGATAATGGACCATCTTTTCAAAACAATGTCTTGAAATTATGTATAACACCTGATACCATCAGTTTTGCAGCTATCTTTGGAAGCTTCTCTGGTTTAGCAGCAAACTAAAGAGATAAGCAAACACATACTAGGATCCGCATCGTTGCTTGGAAACAATCAGTTTGGGAATGGCATAATCCTATTAGTCTAAAGAAGACCAAAATTTTAATAGACTTCATGCAATTCAGATGCAAACTCTTCCTCTCAAATCAATTTTTGCTACACATATGTAACAGTTTTCCTCTTTTCTTTTTCCTCCTTACTAAAGGGCATACATAAATGCCTCATGGCATTGCAACAATGAAGAATGATATGCTAAACCTGTATTGATTTGCTTGGCGTTCTCCTAGACTCCCCACTCCCAAAACACATTCATTGGGTTACACACTCGTGTTTGCAGTATAAAAAATACATTGCATTCTAAAGAGAAGACTGAAGATCTGAAAGGACTGCTAATGGAATATAGAGATCCAGATTATTCAAACTGGGCTTGGCACAAGAGCACATCTGGGAGCACAGGAGGGATGCTCACACCACAGTTTTAGGCAACTCAGTTAGTTAACATGTCTGATTAGAGTCCTCCCTTTGTGAATGGAGAAACACCAGCATCTCCTGTAACTGAGCCAGAGCAAGGGTCTAACTTACTGTCCTACTCTTTATTGACTACAGAAGGAGCCCAGCTACCTAAAAAGATCACTGAAGTTGAGCAGAGCCTACTCTGAAGCATTCTCAGCTGCCTGAGGAGTCAGGGTGATGCCCTGGGACTGCTGCAGCTTGGAGAAGCCCTCTGCTCATGCTGCCATGCCAACCTGGAGGGTGCTGGAGCATGACTCGGTTCCTCAGCTCCAAGATGTAGGCAGTTCTAGTGGTAGTTCCTGAAGACAGCTTTCCAAATTCAATATGGTGCAGAGCATCAAGAAAGAAATAGAGGATGAAGCCTTAGTCTTCTATGGCTAGAATTCTGTTTTGAGAAGTAGTACTGAACTACGCACCGACATCTGTCTTTATTCAGAAGAACTCTCATTTACATGTTGAAATACATCACTGAAGCAGAAACTTGTGTAAAATGTACTATATACACACAAGTGCTTTCCCAGTGAGAATGCCTCCTGCCTCGTGGCCATGGCTGCTGGCTTCATCCCAGCCAAGAATGATAGTCATCTAACCTTACTGGATCAGTGTGAAATTTGTTTACTGGCCACGGGCAGCTCCTTCTGAACAGATACTGGGATCAGAGCTTCTACGACAACCCAGGTTCATTTCATACCCGGTCAGCAGCAAGGCAAAGGATGGGAACAGCCTTACAAACAGACCTGGTTTTTCACCCCAAGACACTTCTCTTTGAGGCAGGGTTGACACACGCAGGGCAGGAATAATGCCGAGGCACCTACTGATGTTGCCTTGTCTGAACTCCATTCTCTCAGGCTGTCGAGCAAGGCTGCGCTTTCAATGGGTACAATATTCCCATTAAAAGCATGAATTGTAAAAGTACAAATGGGAGATGATTCTCAAAAGGCATTTATATAGCCAGCAGAAAGCTTCATGCCAATTGCTTAGAAAGGCTTTGAAAGTTTTCCAAGACAGCACAACACAGGCCCAGATCACTCCTACCGGTTTAGCTTCATAATTGCCTTCCCTTTCAATACTTATTTTTGTCTTCAGCTGAGTGCCTCCTTCCCCACCGCCCAAGTCCCCTCTCACTGCCAACATCCTTCAGAAAGGGCTGAATAGAGCTTCCCTTCCCACCCCACAGACATGACCTGGCTGTGCCACAGGTCATCGTGGGCAGAAGCACAAGGTGCACTTACCCAGCTGTGCCCAAAAAATATTTCCAAAGTGCCCAGCAAGAAGTATTAGGGAGAAAGTCCAGCTCTTGGGCACGGCGCAGCACAGCTGGCTGCCAGCTCCTGAAACCTGGAGCCATGCCCCATTGTTTGGCAATTTCTGCTTTGCCAACACCACTCTCGTGAAGCTTAACCTGTTCTGTCATCAAGGATTACGTGACCAGCGGAGAAGTGGAAATATTTGTGTTTCAGCCAGCCCCTCTGAGTGTTGGGTTTTACTGAGACAGGTTTCTTCAAGTAACTTGAATAAAAGATCGTACTCTAAGCTCTAACACAAGTTCCCGGAGTTTCCCAGAAGCACTTTTTCACCTGCATAATGCCTGTCCTCAGTCAGTGATGAAGATCCCATGAATTTTTAAATGCTGTATTTGTATCAGAATTTTTCTAACCTCCTTTGCTGCCATTTCTGCACAGGTTGCAGCAAAGATAGTCTGACCTGAGCTCTCTGAAACTGTCCTAGAGACTTTTACCTCCTTATTAACTGTTCTGCTGCTGTCTAGACCTCCTGGGCACTTGTATTTCCACTTCAAGATCTCCAGTGGTGCCGTCCTCACTCCTACATCCAAGCACTGAGAAAATTTTGAGCTAGCTGCTTCAGAAATGCAAATCAGTGGATAAGAAGATAATAACCTTTTCTCATTTATGTTCCTTAACTACTTTTTCTGCTGGTAAAAAAATCTGCTTTTTTCCTTGTCTTTTCTACACCTTCAACACTTGAATCATTAGTCTACTTCATATTTCTTCCTCTTTGATTTCTTTATATATTGCTCACACATTTTTATCGTAGAAATATTTCCCGGGTTCTTCAGTGTTTAACCATGAGATTCTTCTTTATTAGTATGTTATTGTCAGCTGGCTGTTATTACATATATATAGAAAAAATATATATATATGTGGGATACAGCTGTTTGTGCACCTAACTGGTCCTGATGGTCAGCTTTTGTGGGGAGAGGACAACATAGTGTGACAGTAAGGATGTCAAAGTAGCTCAACACCCCTTTTTATTTTTTTCTCTGGCTTTTCATTGCCAAAATCCACAACAGCCTTTCTACTCTGAACTTGTAGCCCACCCTCCCAGTCCCCATCCCATATAACTGCATGGAGGAGGGACGTCTTTCAATTCCACATGGGATCTGAGGACTTTTCTGTTTGCTCCTCCAAGGAGCCTGGTTTTGGGGTGACTGTGGATGCAGTTCCCGTGGAAATGTCTACAGTCATTACAGCATGTATTTTGGGAACGCAGGGCCACCACAGGGAGCAGAGGCTGTTGTCAGCAAGGAGACACGGGTGAGCCAGCGGCATGGAGCCCAACTGGGAGAAAAGGGGAACGGTCAAGGAAATGAGCCTTGTATTACCAAGGGAAAAATTGCCTTTCCAGTAAGGCTGGAGGCAGCAGATCGTGGCAGAAAGCAAGTGTCCACATGCTGAGGAGTTAAGAGCTTGCCTGTTCGTCACAAAGCATGATGAAGCTGAGGATGAAGAATGAGACACAAGCACTAAGCCTTCCTGAGAGGCTTAAACATTTCATAGTCCTGTAGCCCTCTAAATACAGCACTGCCACTGCTTCTAACAGGACATTATGTGCAGCGCTGACTTTGCAAGGTCTCAGGACTGAGGTTCATCAGGCTTTTTTTGTCTGAAGTCATCTTGACCTGCCTAGAGCTTTGTTTTAAGTCTAGTTAGCTGTATCTGCATTTCTTCCTAATGACCAGGCAGCTATGCCTGAGTTGTTTTCCTTTTGCTTATTTTTGCATGCTATAAGCGAAATGTTTACATTGACGGCAGCAACAACTAGCTCTTCCATGCAGAATGAAACCTTCGTGCCTCATACGATGAGGTGGGGCAGAGGAAGGCAGGCTGGGCATGACAGCAGGGGCCTTGAACATCAGGACACAGGACACGGCGTACAGGCGTGGGATGATAAGAAAAGGGGCAGAGGCCAACATGGCAGAGCCCAGGGCTGTGAAAAACTCACCAACGGTTAATTAAAGAAACGAAGACCTGGGAGCTGGACAAAGCATGTTTCAGGGGTAGCAAACAGAGCAGAGAACAAGTATCTAACATAAGAAAAGGGTACCATGCTCCAACAAAGAGTGGCAAATCAAGGTGTGAACCAAATTAGCAAACTTATAGAAATGATCCCAACTGGCTTCTACAAGGAGGAGGAAGAAACCTTCAACCTGGTGAAAGACTCAGGGGGGCATCAGCCCCCCCACCCATCCCGCTGGTCTGAAGCCATCAATCTGAGCACCCAGAAGGGCAGTAGAAGGGGTTGCAAAACACTGGAAAAAGAAATTTAGCTGTATCCTTACTATTGAACTTTTCCTATAGTAGTACTCTTTGTGCTTTTTCTTTCTTTTCCTATAATAATTAGATTTGGATTAATAAGAATTCTTTGATTAGATCATTTAGATTTCAATTATGCTAACAGCACATTCTTAGTATGAAGTAAGTTTCCTTTTTGTCCATAACAAGATTTTGAGCTTAACACATCCAATTAATCCCCGATGCTTTGGGAACTGAGGCAATTTCTGATTTCTCTCTCTCTGTTAACAGCTACGCACACCAGACACCTGAAGGCACTGACATTCTCACCATTCTCCCAGAACAATGTGAGTAAGAGCAGGAAAGGGACGCTCGGAGTCGCAGAGCATCCATTACAGCCACTCAGCCAGAGTCGCAGCTTCACCGAGGCCCTACGTAGCCGCCCTAGTATGTAGGATTTCTAATTCCTGTAAGAAACGTTACTCTTTCACATGACTCTGCAGCACAGGCAGATAATTCCCACCAACTCCTAGCAGCTCTGTACTGTGTGTTCAAGTGTGCTCTCCCTGCTTTTCTGAGTATGACGGAACGAGGTCCCAAAAACTGTGGAAAACATCCCCAGCACCTTTGTTTCTGTACTGTGGCAAAGGGGCTGGAGCACTCTATTAAGACAGTCTTCAGCCAAGCATCGCGGAGCAGAAGAAAGCCCCAGCTGATATTGGACATGTAGAATCCATTATACCAGCTTCTTGCCCACAGAGGAAGAGCCAGCTTTTAACTGTGCTGGTTTTATGGTCATTTTGCCTGAGGAGAGCAATTTAAAGCAGGTGAAGCATCACCAAGAAATGAGGCCAGTGACCTGGAGTTTCAGAGGGATTTGAGCATCTAGATGGAAGCACAGCCTTGCTGAAACTACCCCACATGCCTCCGGACACTCCTCCCTCTGCTAGTGACTACTTGGATTTGCTTTTCCCCTGGTTGTTTCAGCACTCCCAACGTTTGCTCAGAAAGTACCAGATGTCTGCTGAAATGGGTGAATTTAGGAGATGAAATGCCAGCATTTCCTTCTATAATCATTGAGATAATCCACTGGATTTCCAAAGCTGCTACCTGCAAGTCTCTCTCAATATCAGGATCTCCAGTGGGAATTCAGTGCCTCTGAAAGTCTGGCAAGGGAAAAAAAAAAAACAGGCTACAAACAAACTGGAGAGGATATTGGAAGAACAACTCTCAGGAGAGGTGCAATATGCCCTGGAGAAGAGGAAGACGATGCCCAGTCTGACTGCTGTACAGATTTTTAGGTTGCTTTAAAAAAAGTGTAACTACAAATATGTTAGAAAAACAAAACAAACAAACAAAAAAACAAAACCAAAAGGTTTCATTGGCAGATTAGCACCTAAATCCTTTGCAGAACGAGTGAATTAAAGAAGAATTTGAGTGAGGAAAGGACAGTTGTTGGGGACAGGAGAGCAATCCCTACACACAGTGTATATGCCTTTACAATGTGAGTGTATTTTCTTTGTGTTTCCCAACTTTCTCTCTGCCCTCTAATTTAAGGTTGCATGTTCTGATAGTAAACATCCCACAGCTGCAGAAAGGAAGCCAGAGACAGCCTGTAATTTGCTGCCAAACGTCACTCTGAAGAAGTTTGCAATTTGTGATAATGGTATTGTTCCTTCAATTCTGCTCTTGTAGCTCATCCTTCGTTACACACAACGCTTTACAAAGCCTTCTGTGTTGAGCAGCATTAGCCCCTCAAGCAAGAGATTACAGTAAGAATATTTAAAATTTTATTACTGCAGCTATTTTTTTTTAAGTCCCTCCTGGCGGTAAGTACAAGGTATGAGCGGGTGGTGCCAGGAAAAATCATTCTTGTTTGTATGAGGCAACAAATAAACCCCACATGTCTAATACGATTTGACATACTAAACCCTCAGTGCAATTAGTCCTTAGATTAGCAATTTTATAATTCAGCTGTTCAGCAGTGACTCAAACCTGTTGTATGCCATCTTTCAAGTAACAATATAAATAGCTTCAGCAAAGCAAAACAGAGACCTACAATTTATTGTTTCAAAAGGTACTTTTCCGTTCCAGATCTCTGAGCTTTTTCCTGATAAAACTGCCTGAAGTTGATTTGGATTAAATGGATGGGCTTTACCCAAAGCAGTTTGAAGCTCAGCTGAGAGTGTATAATCTGTGTCAGCACTGAATGGACTGGGAAAGTGTATCCACGCCCAACAATAGGCCATTTCTCTGCTAAAGAATTTGCACTTTACTGCTTTTCCAGGCAAGATATGCATCATCTCTTACCTCTAAGGAGGGATGGGGGTGTGCACAGAGAATTGCTGCACGGAATCACGCAGGCAGGATTCAAAGCAGACGGTTTTGCTCTTTCTTTAGGCTAAAGGCTGAGGTCTGCTTCTAATTATGATACTGGTCAAATCCAAATAGGATTCAGATTTGTGAAATCCAAGGGGTTTGGTTGGTTGGTTTTATTTTTTTATTTATTTTGATTTGTGATATTGGTCTTGTTGAGCTTTCCCACCAATGACTCCTTCCAGAAACATTACTTAGTGTCGCCAAGGGCCTCCTGAGGAGGGGGGAGTGCTCAGCTCAGCTCTGCTGCAGAGCTGTTATTCACAGACCACATGCAATTGCTCAGGATCTGTGACACTGTACTTGGCTCCCAGATCATTCCTGTGCTTCTGGGTTGCATCAGTACCCAACGTGTCCTCTGGATTGTTATATTTAAATGGTTAAGCTTTTTCTCTTCTGTGTTCCAGTATGCTTGTTTCTTCTCCCCAACGGGGATGCAACTTTCCTCTAGAGAAATAATATTCAGTGCCTCAAAATTTTCTTGTGCTGTGGAAATACACTGCTTCCTTTTTGAAGACTCTCTGTTTTACCATAAAATACGATTTTACCCTCTGGGTTTATGAACTCGTTTTACACTGTAGCCCGGTCTGCACTGCCTTATATTCCATGTCTTTCTTCTCACTTTAGTATGATGAGAAAAAGGGAGCCATGCAGGTTAAATCGCTCATCTGCTTCATGGAGAACTGACCCAAACTAATGGGTTGTACTCTTAAACATGGCCTCTGTTCAGCAGATGAAAGTTTTTCTAGCTCTGGTAATATATATCAAAAGGCACAGGGCTCCTGGGACTCCACCATGGTAGACTCTACTTCAGCTGGTAAAACAGAAACAGGAGTACAAATTATCTACCTTTTTCATACCAATCATTAGCTGTATTTAGTTGAACACTAGGTCAATAAAGGCTTGTGATCTGATAGCTTCTTCAAGTGGAATGACCTTAGACTAGGCAGTCAAGTTGATATGGCATTTGTGAATTTGGATTTATTTTTCAAGAACAGTTTTGGTAAGGTTTTGTAAAGCTAATGCAACCCTAATGATGTCAAGTATAGAGGTGATACAATTAGAAGGTAGTTCATAGTTAATCAATATTATAAAATTCTCCAAATGCTTTGGTGGATGTATCGTAGTATGTATTTTAATAAAAACAGAAATTAGGTTGCTTGAGAAAAAGTCATATTTGCAGAGCAATTTTTTGGCTGATTTTTTTTTTCAAAATGCATTGCCGTTTTGTTCTGCCAAGATGAGAAGTTCAACTGCACAAAAGAGAGAGACTGCTACAAGGCTGTGCTTTGTGAGAGAGCTTAAAAACTTACTAACAGAAAAGGCTTGCTTTGCTTCCTGATTTCTTCTCAAAGAAATCTGTAGCCTCTGTCAGTAATTTTTGTATGATTGGTCAAGAGTAAATCTAAGCAGAAATGTTACCCAGGCCCTATCTCACTGTAATGTAACAGAAGCAAGAAGTGTCTTCTGTGTGATTTTTTTTTTCCTTTTTATTATTAACATTTACCTCTTAAAGTAATTTCATAAATACAATATGCTTTATTGTACTTCTAAATATATTCTAAAATAGACGTTTTACTTTGGTTTCTTCAGGGAATGGTGTCTGTATTTTTCAGGAATTTATGGCCCATGGAACCACATAGGTACGAGGGATCTCTGGGAAGCAAGGTCAGTCTTGGCAGCCCTTATGTTTTGGCTGTTACAGAATCACAGAATCACATGGGGTTGGAAGGGACCTCTGGAGATCATCTCATCCAACCCCCCTGCCAAAGCAGGTCCACCTAGAGCAGGTTGCACAGGAACTTGTCCAGGCAGGTTTTGAATGTCTTCGGAGAAGGAGACTCCACCACCTCCCTGGGCAGCCTGTTCTAGTGCTCTGCCACCCTCAAAGTAAAGAAGTTCCTCCTCATGTTTAGGTGGAACTTCTTATATTCAAGTTTGTGCCCATCTTTCCTCAGTTCAGAAAGAGCTCTGTAGCAGCAGGGAACACTAGAAGACCTTGTGGAACCTGAATGAACAATGCATGAAACACAGAGTAATTCCTGCCCTTACTTTCATCTTTGCATGACTGGCCATATGCAGTCTCCTTCTGGTGACCAGTGAGCAGTGATTTCCATCTCCCATGTGAATGAAATTGCAGCTCTGGGATGCAACACGAGCTCTTGGTGGAACAGGGACAGACCCTCAGAATGGCACCGTGCACATTTCTGAGATCGGGCTGCACGCAGCAGAGGTTTCAGAAGACCTTGCTTCACAGGGCTGCTGACTTGTGTGAGCATGACTGTGAAGGTGAGGTGACTAGATAGGGTGATACTTAAGGTTTGCTATTGACAGCAGGAGGCATTTCAGCTAGTAGTTCCTGGAGGAGAAGGGGGGCTGGAAAAGATGTTGCTTCTGCTTGCTGAGGACAGGGTTCCACCAGAACTCAGCATTAAGAGATAGCAGCCCTAAGAATAGACTTTTGCAGATATTTTGTCAGTCCTTGGGGACCCAGTAGTATCTCAGGGTGAAGGCTCCCTCACATCTCTCCTCTCTTTGTTTGTGATACCCACAGATTAGCACCTCACCCTCACATTTCCAGCCTCATCTGAGCCCACCTCCAGAGTAAACACAGACACTGCCAGTAAGACAAAACCCCGTTTACTCACCAAGAGATAAGGTCAAGTTTCTATTAGAGGATTGCAAACTAAATTGCCAGCAAAGCATAAATGCAGTTTTAATCTCATCCCTGCAACACAATGTGTCTGTTTGCTTAGACTGTCTCACCTAGGACATATCTCTGCTTTCAGAAGAAAGGGCTGAGGGCACCATCCCCCCATCAGTGTCCTCCTCTGCTGTCCAGAAGCAGAGATCTCTTTCCCAGCACAAAGGCAAATGCCAAAGTGAGTATTTAGGAGTCAGACTTGAAATGAAAACCATCTTAAATATCTACATACTATCTTTCCTCTGGTCTCCGAAGGAGGTAACATAACATAATATGTTGCTGTTGTGTACTCTACCTGTAATTCATCACAGAAAAAAAAAGTGAAGCTCGTGGTTTGCTGCATATTTGCAGCTCAGATGCCCATTTAAGTATTGCCTTATTTCTATCCTTCTCCCTCCAGCAAATGTCACAATCAGCACAGCAGAGCTTCTGAAGGTCTTGTTTTTCTCTGATAGCATGAAGCAGCCTAAATAATATCAACGGACTGTGGCTAGAAAGCATTGCTAGGGAGGAGAATTAACCCAGTTGAATAAACATGGGTCAGCTTTGGCTAACACCTCAGGGTGAAATCTCTAGGTCACTTTGCCAGAAAATGACGGTATGAAATGGGTCAGACATCCAGGCCTCAGCTCTCCCTGTTTTCCAGGCTCTAAAGTCAATCTTCACAAGCAAAGCAAGCAGGGGATGTTTTCCTGCTGACCCAGTGGGGCCAACGGGCTCTGGGAAGGCACAGGGGAGCACTGGAGGCTGCGGGAGAGAAGGATGGAGACAGCAGTCCTCGGGGAGGATGGGACAGGGGAGAGGAGGCAGAGAGGGAGAGGAGGCAGAGCCTTGGTGCAGTGATGGTGAGATCCTGCAGCACCATCCGACTGTACCCCAGTTGTCTGCGCAGCCGACAAAGAGAAGTAATCATGTTTTGAAAAGGCTGGTTTTAAAAGACACAATAAATTTCCTGACTGACACCTCCCTGGTAAATATGTATAAATTCCCTTGGCTAACATGCCGCTCGGAGAATTACAGGCTCTGAGTGCCTGGGTAAGTTTTACTGCTTTGGTTTCCATAGGCTGGCTAATGGCTGTGAAATTCCCTCCCAGCTCTTAGTTTGAACACTGCATCCCTAATTTAAAAGCACTCACATATTTACCCTTATGTTAGATAAAGAAAGAGGCTACATGGGCTTCATGCTACGTTATACTCCCTGATGCAGCTAGAGGGATACTAGAAAGCCCCGTCCATCAGCAAGGCTGTAACCTTAAGTGAATAAATACACAGAATAGCTTCTCCAGCAAAAAAACAGCTTTGAGCACCAGGAAGAATGAAGTCCTAATTCTGCAAAGATATTATCAGCAGCCACTGCAGCACCTATTGTTTCTATTCATAAGCTCCCTCCTGTATCTTTGCCTCTTTTACCACATCAGTTTCAGGCAACTGAGAAGTTCCTCAGTTCCCAAATCACGCTCAAGCTACTGTAACCCCTGGATGCACTTGAAAGCAGCTGATTTGGATTTGTTTTTTGCTCTATTATCTCAGATTTCCTCCCTTGACCTCTTGAAGAGATACCATTCAAACACTCTGAAAAGAAACTCTGACTTGCTAGTTACATAAACTTTCAAACAAAAGGCATGAATAATTAGATCACCCGATTTTGTGCAGCAGCAGAAGCCTTATTAACAGACAGCAACCCTAGAAAGACGTCTTTTTCTTACCCAAAGCAGTTTACAGTGCTCTGTGGCTGTAATGCTGAGAAAACTTGGACAGTACTTATCCACTGCAGTCCTATAAATGACATAATGCAGTTAATTAATGGACTTCAGAGAGTCTTCTTGGTTCGTCTTTGTCTACAAGTACATTTAAATAAAAACTTTTCTACAGCTGACCTGAACTCCCTTTTAGGGACCAATCCTGCACGCACAGCATTTGCTATGGAGACAAACACCCTGCACATACCCAGGGCAAAATAGCTGTACGGCAAACCAGCAGCATCCAGGGTCAAAGGGAGTTCACTTGGCACAGAGTAACGATTTGGTGTTAGTGATGGAAATACATCACAGATCAGACAACACTAGATGTTACACTTGTTTGCATGAAGCGAAGCCAAAGCTCAGACAACGATGGCAGCGGTCACTTTGTTGTTAGACACCTGCTCTAACAGCTAAACAAGCGAACATGAGCTCCAGGAGACATGGATTATGGCTCCTCCACACATGGCCGTTGTTCAGTTACTACAAAAGCCTGTGACCTGCTCTTCAGCATTGAGGGGATTGAGTGCACGCTCAGTAAGTTTGCAGATGACACCAAGTTGGATGGGAGTGTTGATCTGCTTGAGGGTAGGAAGGCTCTACAGAGGGATCTCAACAGGCTGGATCAATGGTCACCGAGGCCAACGGTATGAGGTTCAACAAGCCCAAGTACCATCTTGGCCCTGTACCTTGGAAAATGATATATTTCTCCCAGACAGCTCTAGCCAAGGCCTACATCCTCCTGGCTCTCCATGGAGCCCCTTCCACACATCCAAGTGTTGTCCCTTCTCATTTTTGCTGACTTCAGGCACTTTAGCAAAGGGAGAAACTCTATTTAGTATTTGTACAGCACTCAACATGACAAAGTTTAGAGTGTTTTGGGTTTATTTCTTTTTTTTTTTTTCAGAAGGGTCTCTAGAAAGAAATTAAAAAAAAATACAAGAAAGAAAGCAGAAGATGACATCACATGCCATCTGAGACAAGCTCTTATTCTGAGGCATCATAATTAATATGTTTTGCTGAATTTTTTAAAAATATGAATTTTCTCAGCTAGCCATGGAAATGGAATACAAATGTGAAGTCAGTATGACCTAAAGATTTGTTTCCTGACCCCCCCAGGTCATGGATGCCAAGAAGATTTTTCTAGTCACCTAAATCAAGGAATTGTGTGAGCCATGGGACTAATAAATCCTGATGTCCTGTGTCCTTCTTCTGCATAAAGTCTCTACTGTCTGACGAGAGGACAGTTAGTTTTTCGTTCCAGAAAGGAAGGAAATTCACTGAAACCGCTTGAGACCACTTCATCACTGCTTTCCTAAGATAATCTGGGAGGGGCAGAACTTGAGGTCTGCAACAAGAACTCCCCAGAGGAGCCAAGGGAAGCCAGTGCACTGGCTATAGTAGTACAGGAGAACCTCTAAGGAAGCCTGGAAATGCTGTTTGCATTGTGCGACTTTTTCCTTCCGTCACTTTGTCTTGCCTAGAGAAACCACCAGCTCTTTGGCAAAGCAATTGTGCTTTTTGTAAATTGTCTAATTTAAAGGAGTCCTGACCTAGGCAGGTGCTAGCTAGATGATCCTACCTTTTAAGGAACTTTCCAGTAGGCTGCTCGCTCAGCCACTTTCTCTAGTGAGACACTAGAAATTGAGTTGCCTTGGTGATGATGGCTTGTAGCTCTACAGAACAAGTGCTCACAACTCTGCCTTCCTGGCTGCAAAGGGAAAGCAAGTCCAGGTGTTTCCTTTCCTGATTTGTTCCCAGTAGAAACTTCTCGTGACCTATTGAGACTCCTGCAGGGACCTGGGAACCATGTGTAGAGCAATCTGATGAAGGGAACAGATTAACAGCACGTTCTGCGAAGGACATGGGAGTGTCCTGGTAAGCTTCTGCTCTCTGAGAGTCTTTCTTAGGGTCCCATTTTTTTTTGGCAAAATACAGTTACAGTCCCTGTTCCTTTGCTTTGCTTGAGAAAGAGCCATGGGGAACTGCCAGTCACTCTCCTGCTGCTCTAGATGTCCCATCTGATGTCCTATCCGGAGAGTGGTTGTTCCTAGGCCCTTCCTGGAGCTGCTCTGTTCCTGCTTCGCATAGAAGCAAGGGAGATGGAGCAGCACTGGAGAACTGGTGCAAAAGTCTCCCTTGACTGATAAGTCAATGGACACTGAACTACTTACCTTTCCCGAGGGGGTCACCACTTGTGACAGCCAAGGAGCTTGGGGAATACTTGTAGCTGATGGCTCTCTCAGGAGAGATGTGACTTGTCTCACTCTTACCTCAGGGAAAGAGAAAGCTGAGGCCACACTGTCACTGCTGGTTATTTCCATCTGTCCTGCTGTCCTGGTCAGCCTTGCTTGCTGTTTTCCTTCATTGTTCTTTTTTAAGGTGTAGGCGATGAGTTGTGAAGTGCTGTGAGTGATGTCCTGGTGTCTCTGGCCTGCTGCCACTTCCATTACATCATGTAGGAGCTGCAGGGTCATGTGAAGCCCCTGGAAGAAATCTGTTTGTCTTCATTATTCCAAGAAACTTGCTACCAGCTATGGTGCAGTGATTTCTGCTTTGTGCTTCGATGTGACACCCTCTGAGAGCTGGGAGAAGGGATCCTTCCCTTTCCCGCCAGTGCTCAGTGTTGAACTAGAGAGCTACACCGTTATCACTGCCTCATTTCCCACTGTCCAGGACCTGCTGCACACTGCGACCCTCGGGACAGGAACATGGGGGTGAAAGCAAACCTACCACAGACCTGCTCCACCCTCTCCTCCCAGTCCCACCCTCAAGAACTTCGCCACTCCCACCCCTCTTGCAGGAGACTAGCCAGAGAGGTTCCCAGCAGGAGACTTTCTTGCTTTCTTGCCCGTTTACTTTCTCTAGCATCTCTTGATTCCTTCTTGCCCTTATACCTCCCCACAAAGGTCTGGGAGCCCCAAATCCTTGCCCAGCAGAGATGCTGAGGGGTTTCTGCTGTAGCCCCTCATAGCTGGCTGCTCTCCTTCCCTCTGCCTTGCCCCTCATGGCTTGGAAGGCCATGCACACCACACAGACAAGCAGGCAACAGCAAGCTCAAGCAAGCTTTTTTTGTGGCCATAAACATTTGCTGCTAGTGCCAGGGCACAGGGGGAGGAGAAGTGGCCACCCCATGTTGGACACTTCAGTTTGTTCTCAGGCTGTTGCAGAAATTTCTGAACTTGGCCAAGTTCAGGTCCTTTACAACTTCAAACAGTCTTGGCAAAAACAAACTCTGAAGCTCGGGAGATTGATGTGGGCTGGAAGAAAAAGGCAGTTGATGCAATTCTGCTCTTTAACCTTCTGAGACAAGGCTTGAAGAGGGAAAAAAAAAAAAAGGTGTGATGGGAAGAGGGAGAGGAGGTGGGAAATAGCTCAGCACTTTAATGAGGACTTTTCAAAATGTCTCACACCTTGTCCCTGAATTCAAATCTCTTCCAGAAATGAACACCAAGGAGCATAGTGCCGTTGATCGAGACAACTGGGGCTGATAATGCAAGATACCTGCACTGGTACATGGTTTTTGATTGATCTTCCCCCCTGCCCCCTTCTTTTGTTGAAGTTCAAGAAACATGGTTCAAAAGACGTAAGTGTCCACTTCAGACCTTGGGGAAAATGTTCCTTCCCTTGGAGGAGAAAGGCTGGTTCTGTGACAAAATTTTTTATTTTTTTTTTTCTGTATGGCTATTAGATACTGGCTTTACTGTTTAAAATAGTTTGGCTGGAAGTGATGGCAGCCTTTTTTGGGATATCCTCACTGGGATACCTGAAATTCTCCTTCAGGCATGCCAGCCTTTCCTAGACCCACTGACAGCCTCCTGGCATAAACCCATGGAAAGAACATCATGCTCCCGAGAGGAGGGATCCTGAGATGTCCCCTTCTTTTCTCTGCCAGACCTTTGTGCCCACCATGGCCCACCTTTTCCACTGGCACCCACTGCTCCGGACAGGGCTACGGATCCCCCAGAAAATCCACAGGGAATCATCTCCCTCTTATGGTGCGATCCCGTACTACACTTGGGTGCTCCTCTCTGAGCTCCCCAGGATTTGCTGCTCCAACGGGTGCGTGGAAATGCTGAGCAAAGAGGTGGCAGCTCGCCCACCTGCGGGAGTAGGCAGGGGGACAGGCAGAAAACATGGCAAATAAACTATCGCAAGAATGAGGGGAGTCTAAAATGAGGATGGGCTGGAATTAGAAGAGGGTATAACTACTAGCACAGGAAAATGAGGACAGGAAGGTGATGACAAGGTTGTTCAGTTGATGAGTGAAATCAGACGAGGTGGCCACCTGCGGCTGCTGAGGACTGGGACCAGTGAGGCAGAGCTCCCAGATGGTCCTTTTCACATCAAATCCAGAAATTGTCCCTTGCCCTGAAGCCGTGCTGGCCGTGGCCATGCAGGACCATGCAGTCCCTTCTCTTGGAGAATGACTCCAGGGGAACGAGTGGCACAGGTCTGTTTGCTCATCGGACAGGTGAGCAGTAACCTGGCAGGACTCAGCGCTAAGGCTGGAGGTGTTGCCTTCACCACTTTGTCTAAACTCTTACAAATTCCATACATCTCTTCTCGGCAGAGTCACTCAGTCCGGTAGAGCTTGCTCTTACGCCAAGGGGTTTGCAGCTGGGGAGCAGCTGCCCTGCCTGCAGTCCCACCTTGCAGCCTGGCTCTACCCCATCATGATCACCACGGTAGACCTTGTAGACCTCGTAGACCTCCACTAGATGTCTCCTTCGAGAAGAAGTCGTCAACCAAACTTGCCAAAACAATCCTTAGAGCTGCAGAAAATGTACAGGAGGCCAGGTGGGGGCTGGCCAGATGGGGCATGCCCGTGTCATCCCATGGAGACCCAACTACCCAGCCAGGAAGCGCTGCAGCTCCCAGCTGGCCGGGGAAGCAGCTCTCCTCCTGCAGCACCTGGTTGGAGGGATGTGCCTCCTGGCATGTGCCCCTGTCCTGCCTTGGGCCCTGTGCCTGAAGGACGGGGCTGCCGACATGCTCTGATGGTGCATGCCTGGAGCATCCAGAGGAGCAGTCCCAGACCAGCCTTGTGCAGAGGCCAATCCTGGTTTTCATCATCGGTCTGATAAACGGGAAGTCTTCATGGAGCAATTTCTGCTATATCAGTGCATCAGTCTTAAAAGAGCCTCCCTGTGTTCAGGTGACTGTGCTGTTCACAGAGCTCAGGGCAAGTGGGGACGCCTCGCTTCATGATAAATATCCAAAGAGAAAAGCCAGCCTAGATTAACAAGAATTCACACTGAAACTGGCCACATCAATTTAAACCACATAGCTCTCCCCGTTTTGCTCTTCAAACTTCGTGATTTTCATAAACCTTGCAAGTGCTTGACTGACCATTTCTAAGCTAGACTATCTGTGTCCATCAGCACCCAAAAAGCAGTGGGAGAGCAGTGCTCAGCGGCCGCCCGGGGCTCAGGGATGTGCCGGAGCCCTGCACGCACGGGCTGCGTCCCCTTGGCAGCTCCTGGCAGAAGTACTGCCCTTCCACAGAGCTCCTCTCTGCTTCCAACCTCCCAGCTGCACCTCCCGCAGCTCAGCAAACGTGACAGCTAATTAAATACATTAATGGCCAGGTGCTCGTCCTTTGAGATGGGACCTGGGAGTTATCCAGGGGTTGCTTCTGCTTCCGAGCAGCGCTGCTGGCTGGGGCTGGACTTCATGTGCTGCTCCCGTGCCCAGCCCTCATCTGCAAATTTTGCCCCCGGATTAAATCACCTCGATGCACCACAGCAGCAGCAGCGAGGGGGAAAAGCTGAGTGCAGTTGGAGCTGGATTGATATTTTGCCCCTGCTCATCCCTTAGCAATCCCAATCTGAGGAATGTCTGAGTGCTCCAACGCTGTTCATTTTGTGCAGTTACATCCTTGTAGTGAGAAGGCTCATGGCTTTGCTCAATGAATCAGCAATAAAGCTAATGAATTTTAGAAGACAGAGGACAACGTATGTGAGGTCTTCTATTTACAAGTTTTCCCTAAATATTTCCCTTTGTGCAAAAATGAAAGCTGCAGTTCTCATGTAACAGCATGAATTTACAGGCTCGGAAAAGCAGCCCAGCTCCTGACTTCCCATGGACACAGGGAACAGGTCACTTCTAAACTGCTCAGGTACCTTCACTCTAGTGCTGCCATGAGAAACCACACGTGGTCAGCTGTATTGCCCCAGCCAGGCTGATCTCTAAGTGCAATCCCTGGATCCAGAGACACGTTAAAAACCAGGGCAGAAAGCAGGAGATAGGTGTCTTTAAATCCTGGATCCTCATTTGCGAGGAATTCTCCAGACTCCCAGTCCAGCTCAGTAAAACACCCGTGTTCACCGCAACCAGAAGAACCCACAGAAGAAAGGCCCCTTGCCACCTGCCCTCTGAGTGAAGTTTGAGCAGGACCTCTCACTTAGCCTCTCGCCCGTTTGTTTAACAGGAGACATCTCTAATCACACTCAAATTACAGGGAAAATGAGGGGGAAAAAAATAATCTGAGAATTTATTTGCTGTTCTGGAGTAACAATCCCTGAGTAATGTTATGGTTGCAAACAAAATAGAGATTATTGAATTGAATTGATAGTCATGGTACACAAGCAGAGTTAGACACGTCCTACTGAAGTTGCAATTTTACATGGAAAGGACACAGAAAAAAGCTTAAAAGAAGAGNNNNCTGAAGTTGCAATTTTACATGGAAAGGACACAGAAAAAAGCTTAAAAGAAGAGGACAAAGGATGCCTGCTGCTAGGGAAGGTGGTGACGGAGAGGGAGGAAAACTACCTGTAAAGAGATCTGTGAAAATCACCAAGTATTTTGTTCATGCTCAATGTCCTGTCCACGCTCCCAGTGCACAGATGTCACGGGAGGTCCTGGTCCTGCCTGGAAGGAATATTTGGATCGTTAAGACTTCTCCGTGTGACCGACTCCTCCGAAGTGGTCTGTATGGGCTGCAGTGATAAGAGCTGTTCGTAGCACACTGGGAGCTGCTGGTGGCAAACAAACTCTCCCGGCTCTGGCTGCGCCGGGCTGTGGCAGCAGCCACGTGGCATTGCTTCTGGTCCCTGACTGGGTGACATTTCGTTCGGTATAAATTACAAACGTTACAAGTGAATGAACAGTTTGAAATTCATAGAGTCATAAATTGGAAGGCCAGGGGGGCCATTACCATCAGCCGCTCTGACCTCCTGCGCATCACCGGCCATAAAACCGCAGCCGGCAGCTCCCGCATCCGGCCCGGCAATTTGTGCCCGAGCAGGAGTGAATCTGTAAGAAAGGCACTCTGTCTTGATTAAAATCTCACCGTGACAGAGAGCTCATCTATCCTGGCTGAGACCTCCTAAAGGCTAATTACCCTCCCAGAATTCATACCTTATTCTCGCTTTGGGTTTGCTCCCCGCCAACGCGGGGCTCCTTACCTGCCTTGCTCACAAAGCTCCCCTGCAAAAGCCAAGCTAGACCTTTCCTTGTACCCGCTGGTGCCTTAGAGATCATTGCTGTGTGGGGACCAGGTTCACAAATTACCCTGAGCAAACAAGGAGGGGCATGGGATTTTGGTAATACCAAAATAATCAGGACATTCATCAAATATATTGTGTAGAAATGATTCTCTGAGCCCTCATCTAAAAGGGGTCTTGTGCCCCCAGTAAGGGCATGCAGGGAAAAGCAAGGAGGCGAGGGTGAGAGAGGTGAGAGCATTGACCCAGGGCTGATTACAGAGAAAACTGGAGGCAGTGTGCCACGCCTCACCAGAAACTGCAGACTAAAAAAAGCCAAAAATAATTAAATTTAAAAAAAAAGGCACATGTTATGAAGCGCAAGTGCTATGGGAGCACCAGTGCTAGCTTCAGGAAAGATGAAGAAAAGGGGTTTGAAACCCACCTGTGCCGGGTGCGGGGCTGGACTGAAAGCCCGGGAGATGCTTTCAGCCACCACCATGCTGGGAGGAGGCAGGCGAAGGGGGCAGCTGCCAGCCACCGAGGCACTGGCCACGCTAGCCCGGGAGGGCAGGGGACTGGCTGGTTTCTCCAGGTTCACACCAGCGCAAAACCTGACCTCCCATTCCCATGGCAACCCTGCCCCGGCTGCATCGCAGAGGAAGGCATAAATTCAACAGCAAAGCCCATCCTCTCAGAGCCGCCGCGCGCCCGACGCAGCCGGCTTCGGGTTGCTGGGGGAACCATAACTTTTTAATCACGCTGCATTAAGGGTTTTATTACTCTGCATATTTATAAGGGCTGGGTTTATTCAGAGCCGTTGGGAGAGAGAGAGAGATTTGCCATTTTTACTGTCTTTCATATCACCCCAGGTTTTTCCTTTGGTTTGTGGCGTGCCGGTGCAGGCGACTGGGGCACCCGCTGTTGAGAGCAAATGGGGTACAAAATAGTCACAGCGTGTGCGAGCAAAAGAGCAAACAGAGATGCTAAAGAGACAAGGGCAAAGCATCCAAAGGAGGACCAGTGCTTGATACGCTACATAATATTTCTGTGGGTTTTGAGTGAAAAGGCAGCTGGGACAAACGTTAGGAGGGTGTTGTACATAAATGGTAACTAACAAACATTTCAACAGCCAAAGAGAATGACAACCAAAGGGAAAAAAAAAAAACACAAGCAGCTCAATGAAGTACCTTCCGCAAAGACTGTGGAACAAATGCAACCCAGAAGAGAAGCTTTCTGCCCTTCAGGGCCTTTGCTCACCCTTATTATTCCCCCTCCTGGCCTGTACAGCCTTGCTCAAAAACCTATTTGGAAAGCTTTTGGAAAAACATCAGTGCTAGTCTTTGTTTGAATCAGCCGAGAAAAATGTACTTTCCAAAACATTTGGAAAGGCACAAAAATGACCTCAAGAAACCCTGGGAGGCTGTCCTGGGCGCAGGGCTCAGACCGACTCCTTCCGTCGGATTTGGCTGGGGTGCTTTAACACGTCCCTCCAAATTGTGCACTCTCCCCCCACCGACTCGAGGATGTTTGGGGTTCTTGCTGAGCTGCTCGGCTCCCTGGGCTGGCTGGGCTGGGAGGTGTGGGATGCCAGGGCCAGGCATCTCCTCTTTGGGCCCTGCCGAGGACCAAGTGACACGCGGGCAGGCTGCAGGGGTGCAGCCCACGCGGGGTGAGCCATTTGCCTGCCCTTGCTGAACCTCACAAACAGATGAGCTCATCGCCAAGGAAAGTTCCTTCTGAAAGTAGCAGGAAAAATAAGAACTATCGGCTTTGTGCCATGAGCTTTGGAAAAATCCCTTCCAGTGCTCCAGTCATCACAGAGCTCCATCCCAGGCAAGCTGAGCATCTGTGCCTCAGCCCGGGCTTTTGATGCCAGCCCCATCTGTGGCGGTGATGCGTTGGGATAGAAACAAGAGTTACAGCTTCCTCAGTACGACCTCCAGCACCGGCTGATGGGTCTTTGAGAGGGCTGTGGGCACCAGAAACACCGGGGCCTCCGCAGGGGCTGAGAAGACCTGGCTTGTTTATTCCAGTGACGTAAATGCTGGGGAGAGAAGGAAGAGACGGGAGCTGGTACCGTGCGTACCACAGTGGGTTGCACAGGTTGGGTTGCTCCCACTGCTCACGTTTGTCCTCTCCTCCATCTGCTCTCCTTTCCGCCCCTGCCAACTCTTGCTACAGCTCCCCGGCCCCTTCACCGCTCCCTCCAGTGATGCCCATGCTCTCAGTGGTGCTGGCAGCAGGAACTGTCCCGTCTTCTAACGCTGCCAGTGTGGTGCCTCTTCTCACTCACTTTGCTCCAGCACTGATTTTTCAGTTTTTGAACATTTTGGGCTCTGACTGTCGGGACGATGGAGGGGCAAATGCATCTCACATCAAAAGGCTCCAGCTGTGCTTGGGGAGCTGCTGAGCTGCGGGACGGGGTTGTGGGGTGAGCCCAGCGTGTTTCTCTGCTTGTGGGTTTGCCAGGCTGCAGCCACAGGGTGACCTTCGTGTGGTGGGTCAGGGTCAGCTGCCTCCAGCCATGTGGACTGCATGTCGTAGAGGAGCGGTCACCTTTGGTCAGACCAAATGTCCATCCAACACCACAGCATGTCCCTACCAGCAGCAGATGCCATGGGAGGAGAGCGAGGACAGGGTGAACCAGTTGCAGCACCACCCCAACCTCTCCTCCCCACCTCTGGGGACCCAAGGGACCTCCTGGGCCAGAGTTAATGTCTCTGTAGGCAATGGCATTTAAATACATTTCCTTTCATGATTTTTTCGCTGCCCTGTTTTGAAGCTGTGGCCGGCACTGACAGCCTCCCGTGGCAGAGCTCCATCATGTAAGGACATGCTGTGTGAAAACACCTCTCTGATTTGAAGCCAGTGCCTCCTGCTTTCACTTGGTATCACCAAGGCATTGACTTGGAAGAGCCAGTGAGCAGTCATGGCCTATTTGCCGTGCCCAGGCCTCCTCTATCACCTTTTCCCTTCGGTTGGGCTGAAAAAAACCTATCTTTTTTCCTGATATTGCAACTGCTCTACACCTTTGACTGCCTCCTACACCCACCCCTGCCCCTTCTCCTCCTTGCCAAGGGCGAGGGGAGCAGAGCATCCCACAGCGGCCCAGGCTGGCACCTCTGGCTGCCCGCAGTGACCCACTGGTGCCGGATTGCCACACAGTCGTGCTGGCCGTGAGCACCGAGCTGGGGCAACTCTCCCATCGTCACCCAAAGCCCTTTGTGCAGTGGCTGTTGATGCTGTGATGCCTTTTCTTTTCAGTGCCCTTTTCTTCTCCATACAGCCAGTCACTCAGAAGCACACACGATATTTTTAGGCCTAACTTTGAAGTGCATCAGGTTTGCAATCGGGTGACTCAGCTGCCGGTGCTATTTACTTGAGTTTTATGTTAAAACTGGGCAATTTCAGCCCCGATGGGCTCTTTAGAGGCCGTATTTCCACAGCTGCCGGATGCTGTGCGCGGGGGATTGCCTTTAAAGCAGCGCTTTGCACTCCCAGGTAGCTGTCTGAGGGTTTTTTCCAAAGCAGGAGGAGGATAAAGCTGTGGGCTGTCACACCTCCTTCCCCTGCCTGCTTGGAAACTCGCCTCCCCGTGCCCTTCGCAACACCCCCTTATTTCAAGATGATGCGGCACGCTCTGCTGAGGATGTTCCCCAAGACGACAGCTCGCAAAGGATTGCTGCCGGATTCGGGTCACGGCCGGAGCACAAGGTGGCATTTTCTCCCTAATGAAAGTCTCTCTCACAGCTCCATCCTTTCAGAGGAAGAAACCTCTGCTGCTCACAGAGCCATTTGTACTGGTTTAATGATGCTCAAGACATTTATCCCGGGGAAGGGTTCTGCCTGAGCTCCCTGTTTACTTCAAGCTCGCTTATTTATAACATCCTTTCCTCCAGTTCTTGAATCCTTCACCTGCATGAACATCTCCTTTAGATCATCTTTATTGAATACAGTTAAGTGTAGCTCATGGGGTTATTGAATTACAGGCATGAACTTACCAAAATGGGATAAATCACTCATATTAGCCTCTCTCTATTAAACACATTTCACCCTGAGGCATTTTTCCATAGGACAGATACTATATATCAAGCGTTTGAATACTCAAAGCAGCTAATGTGGGCTTTTCCCTGTGAGAAGGCACGCGACGGGAACGCAGCAGCCCTCTCTGAAGGAAGCTTTACTGACTAAAATATTTATTAGAAATAACGTACTCTGCATGAGGCTTGAAGGGTAAGAGTTTGAGACGGGGTTGGAGCTACATTTGCTCACAGAATCATAGAATCATAGAATCATCTAGGTTGGAAGGGACCTTCAAGATCATCTAGTCCAAACATCAACCTAACTCTGACAAAAAACCGTTCACTAAACCATGTCCCCCAGCACCATGTCAATCTGTCTTTTGAACATCTGCAGGGATGGTGCCTGGGCACAAGGATTGGTGCCCACTGGAATGGGCAGCCCATTCCAATGCTTGATAACCCTTTCAGTGTAAAAACTTTTCCTAATATCCAACCTGAACCTCCCCTGGTGCAACTTCAGACCGTTTCCTCTTGTCCTATGGCCTGTGACTTGGGAGAAGAAACCGACCCCCCACCTCTCTACACCCTCCTTTCAGATAGTTGTATAGACTGATAAGATCTCCCCTCAGCCTCCTCTTCTCCAGGCTGAACAACCCCAGCTCCCTCAGCCTCTCCTCATAAGACTCATATGGGATTCTCTTTGATGTTAATGATTAAATGGCGATGTGTGCTGGCCACCACACGGTCCGGTGCTGCAGGAAGTCACGACCGGTCCCTGTCACCTGCCCCTGACCAGCCCCAGACACCAGAGGGACCATGCCCTCCCTGGGGTCACTCACCGACGTGTCTCTGCCAGGCACCAGCTTTGCCCCTACAAATCACCAGCCAGGAGAGAGATGGGTTTTGTCTTGGTGAGGCATTCGAGCTTGATTTGGAGCGGGGGCAGCGCTGGAAAACGTTGATGCCTTTTGGGGATGCGAAGGGGCCTGGGCTGCAGGCTCAGCCCCCGGCACGGTGGGGAGCAGCGGGTCCCGGTGCTGCCCAGCCCCAGACCACACCACCTCCTCGCCCACCCTGTGACACTCAGAGTCATGCACCTCCAGAGCATCTCCAGGCCACTGCTTTGCCTGTTTCTCTAGTTACTTTTCATTCTGGCACTCTTTTTAACTTACCTCACCTTTGGTATTTTCACAGTCAATATCATATCCACGTTTCCTTCCCCGTCTCATGGTTTCACAGGTCTCGGGTTTTGGTTGTGGTTTTTTTTTCCCCTCTTGCAGTCACCCTGAGTTGGAAGGCTGAGGGGGGGTTGGTGATGGCTTATTTAGGGGATCCTGATTCCAAACTGCATCTGCTGACTCCAAACCGTTGATGCTGGAAGGTCACTGGCAGAGCTTCAGCCCGAGGTCCGTGAGAAGGAGGCACAAAATCTCTCCCCGTGACTCCGCTGGGCTGTGCACAATCTCTCCGGCAGGTGTTGGGCTTCTGCAGGGAAAGCGATGAAAAAACCACCTCCCCTTTTGAGCCCTTCTGTCCGGGCGCAGAACTCGACGGGAGCCATCAGCAGCCTCTGGCACCGTGCCTGCAATTAGACAAGAGGGCTGATGCTTTTAGCTTCTTGTTCAGCCTGCTGGAAAAAGGCCAAAAATCTCTGCAGAAGTCCTGTTTTGCTAAATCCTCCAATTGTCTATTATTCTCAGCAGGGCCAAAGTTTGAACTATTTTCAGGTAAAAAGATTCACTGAAGTACAATGAAGATGGGGGGGGTAGGGAAAGGACATATACACTGTAATCTGCCCTGATTGTAATCTGCCATCTCCATGAAGATTAGTAACCTTTCAGCAACAGGCACATTCACATACCTCTTGGATATTAATTAAAATTTTGTAAATAATTAGCACAATCAATATTTTAAATCCTAGCATTGTTAAGGATTACACAAGGATGGTCAAGGCTCAACACAGGTGTATTTGTAACCTCGAGGAGCATAAAATACCCTATTTAAATATTACTATTTAAGTAAGTTACATCTCTCAAGGGAAATAATTTTTACAATCAATGCATTAGGTTTCCAACCAGCGGAAATGGTTTTCAATGTGGGTGCTTGACTTTTTTCTCTGGGAATGCCTTTAATTAAGGAAAAAACTTTAAATCTGGTAATGGTGATAACATCTATACATTATATTTAGCGTCCTCGGTCTGCGAAAGGGCCTTTCCTGCCCCATTTTGCAATGTTCTGTGAAAGACTGTGGTGGAAACAAAAGGCACACCACCCCTTCTCCTGCCTGAGCCCCCACACCCTTCAGGACCCCTCGTGAACCCACCGAACCCCACGAGTGGCCGCAGCCCCCCTGGGCCATACACAGCAGGATCAGGCTGCCCCTGGCCTCGTGCGCACGCCGGCCTGGCCTGACAACAAACCGGGGAGGGAGCTCCCTGTTCGTGGCCTTTTTGGTCAAACTGCAGGTTCATGAGATGTTAGACCCTCTTGCTCTTCCAAACCCACAGTCCAGCTTGGATTTTTTCCCCCTTCCTTTGAGGTACAGGCATGTTGCCAGTTTAGGGACACCGCAGGGCGCAGCACGGGTTACCTCATTAAAACACAAACCTCCGTGATACCGTTTCTTCTGGTTCTGAGTGAATTGGGTTCCAGACTTCTAAATTTCCATTAAAAGAAAAAAACCAACAATAAACAACAACAGATTTGTCTATTAAGACAAATATGACAGACAAACTTTCATGTTTGTGTTTTGTGTTGGTCCATTTTCACTGTCTTCTGTCCTGGTGGAAGCTAAAACCACTCTTAGAGCCATCTCCCGTGATGTAGCATTTTAACCAAAATACCCGTCTCTCGTAAACCAGCTCACAGTTTGTCAGAGCAGTGGTTTGGTGCCTGGGCCACCAGTTTCCCCAGTGGCTGCATCTCCCCGTACACAACTTTGGGGTGCTGCACTCCTCAGAGTTTTCCTGGTCAGGGCACAGCAATGAATCCCCTGTGGGGGCTGAGAAGGGGATTGCAGCTCCCTGCCAACACTGAACTTCCAGCAACATGGCGGGGAGTGGCACCCGGTGCTCCGTGAGGCAGCTGCAGCCATCGGGTGCTCTCCTCCTTCAGTCCCCCCCTTCGGGCACTTTGATCTGCCAGTGGGTACCCACACGCTCCTCAACTTTTCAGCCAGGAAAAAGGAGGTTTTTCCGGCAGATTGACCCTTCCGCGATGGTCCCCGCAGCGTTTCGAGCCACCACCGTCCCGCTGAGCCCCAGGCCGCAGATCAGCCATCACACACCATCCCTCACCAGCACCTCGCTGTCTGCGGCTCCCGCCTTCCCTCCTCCCCTCAGACCCCACCAGCGTGGCCTGTGCCTCCTGGGGAGCTGGAGAAGCGTGTGATTGCAAATGACAGCCTCACCTCTTCACCTGCCCAGCCAGGGCTGGATGAGATCTGATCAAGCAGATGCTCATCGGCCCCGGGCGCCGACGGCCACGGCAACTGGGGTGGGATTTTCAAACCACCTGGTTTTGTCTGGTGTGTGAATAAATTAATAAATCGCATGGATATCTTACACACCTGCACGGCTGGTGGTAACGGAACAGATATTCAGAGCCTGTACAGGGATTTCTAAGTTCCTGGGCTGGGATGTCACACTCCTCTCACCTTTTCCTGATCTTCTGAAGGTAAGATGGAGCGGAGAGACAGGGCAAAACCTGAAGCTGGTGCACAAAGGACTTCAGGAGTGCCCGAGCTGTGTATAAGCTGTCTGCGCTGAGGTGAGCACACCTCCAAGCCCACAGCCACCACAGCGATCATTCCTGGCACCCAAACACAGAATTTATCCCCAAGGAATCCTTCTCCACAGCTTGATGGGGATCTCCATATTCTGATCTACAGGAGCACACGGCTGAAGCAGATGTGAAGCACGCTGAACCATTTATTCGATTGTCTTCCCTCCCCAGTTAACAGAACTCCCAAAGGTAGAGCTTGGCTGGTGTAGGAAGCCTCTCAGGTCCCTACGTATATTTGAGAAAACTATAAACAGCAAAAGTATTTCAATTTTAGAAGTCGATTGATAAGAATAGCTCTGTGTGCTTCCTGCCAGCATCCTGTGGGAAGACCAGCCGCGGGATACGCAAGGCGACCCTGCATAAACCTGAAACGCAGGTGTAGGACAGTGTCAGGTTTTGGCACAGCGACTTGGAGAAGGACCGAGCTCCCATTAAATACAGGAGTGCTATTTACACCTCACAGGGCAAGACAATACCGCTTTGCCTTCCCACACAGCACCTTTGGGGAAGGTGTAACGGTGCCTTCCACAAGCACCTGCTCAGGGCTCCTCTCGTGTAGGTGCTCTCCTTACACAAATCCCTGCTTCATCTCCCACCCTTCATCAGTCACCTGGCTGCGCTTCCTACGTCGCTGGTGGGGTGGCAGAGAGGCTGCTGCTCCTCAGACACCATGGACACAGCATTGTGCAAATCCAAAGCCCCCAAAATATTAAGCAAGGGCTTGCTCCGAGCACACAGCAGCTTTCCCACATTCCAAGATGAGGAAACAGAAACATCTCCTGAAAGAGGGTGCTACAAAAACTATCCTTAGTGCTTCTGTGGGCATAGGGTTCTGTGCCAAGATGTGCTGCGCTGCTTAAATAAGAAACGCTTCTTGCGCTAGCCCTTCCTCCACCTCCCCTGGCTCAAGCGGAATATCCAGCTCACCTAAGTAGGACCAGAAATGCAATGGTATAGTTCAGCTCAGTGTGAAAGCCAAGGAAAGACACCCTAATCCCAGCAGGCTGGAAAGTGAGTTTCATAGAATCATAGAATGGTTCAGGTTGGAAAGGACCTTAAAGGTCATCGAGTTCCACCAGACCAGGTTGCTCAAAGGCCCATCTAACCTGGTCTTGAACACCTCCAGGGATGGGGCATTCACAACTTCTCTGAACAACCTGTACCAGTGTCTCACCACCCTCACAGTAAAGAATTTCTTCCTAATATCTAATCTAAATCTCCCCCCCTTTCAGTTTAAAGCCATTACCCCTCATCCTATCACTACACTCCCTGATAAAGAGTCCCTCCCCATCTCTCCTGTAGGCCCCCTTCAGGTACTGGAAGGTTTCAGTATCTTGTGATGGGGGAGCTTTCAGAGCAGCGATGGAGCTTGTCCAGGTTCCCATCCCGAGTCAGAGCTGGTGTGTGTCACCCCAGGGCAATGGCTTCATTAACATCAGTGCTGGTGCCAAGTTCTACAGCACAAGATCCCTTTAACGAAGGACAAGCTCCCTGGAGATAGCTGCCTTCTGCCACCGCTGAAGCCAACCACCAACAATAAAGGCTGCTTAAAATCCTCGAGGAGAGGAATTTACTGCAAGAGTCCTGGTGGAAGAAGCAGCTCTGTTTCTGTTTCGCTTCCAGAGGGTGAGCACCTTTTTCTCTGCCTCTCCTACTGTTAGAACACAGTTTGTACATCCCATCATTCAGATGTCTGACACGTTATTTCACAAAGTGTTCTTTATCCATAGCTGTGACAAGCAAATTACGCTGAATTAAGCTCATCTACTTCGGCCTCAAGGGAAGCTGACTGTTAAACTGTCTCAGAACTGGCATCCTGAAGCACTGTCACCACTCAGCCTACTGGAAGATGCTGAGACCTGGCGTCACTTGGCAAAAAAGGGCTGCTCTGTTCAGGGGTGGAAGAGAAACAGCACGTAGGGAGCACCACATTGCTCAGTCCTTCTGCAGAGAACAGGCTCAGTTTGTAACAGCCACAACATTTCAATGGCAGGTCCACAACTTCGCCACTAGCTTCAGGAAATAATCTATGTCTTTCCTTTCTGATAACACAATAACTGACATGAGATCCTGCAGGCTCCATCCCACCACCATTACCCCACTGGGTGGCAGTCAAACTGCCTGCCCGTGCCCATAAAATCATCAACAGCCACCAGACGTGAACAGCAGAGACCCCAGCTTGCCTTGCACTGAAGCCAGGATGGGCTTGGGGAAGGTACAATAGGAGCCTAGGAGCCTCTCCTTGTGCAAGTAACAATTTTAGAAAGAAATCGATGGATGCTGGGGAACAGCACAAGTCATTTCTTCACAGAAAACCTCTTGCAAATGACTCCAACCCTTATTATCTCCAACTGCCACCTCTGCGGGGGCCTGAACAGGCAAGAGATATAAAAGAAGGTGATAATGACAGGAACAGCTTCCAAGATCCTTTTTGACAGAGTTTAAGGGCATTTCACATGACGTGGCCGACTCCTGCGTGCCTCACACCCCACTCACCCTTCGCTGTCGTCTTCTTGTTCCAGGTGGCAAAGGAGAGTCGAGGTGACACCACTTCCCATAAAATAACACCCTAATGATCAGCCTCACAGAACCACGCTGCTCCATGCTGTGGAGAAAGCTTCGTGCAAAGCTCCCACAGCCACGGTAGTTGAGGGGACACTTGGGGCTTGGGCTGCTGATGGCCCTCAGCACAGAAACATGGAGGAACTTGCTCTGTTCCTTTGGAGGAACCCAAGGACTGCCACGCTGTTTGGACAGGCAATGGCACAGACCTGCTGCCTGTGTTAACTATCTCCCTTGAGACAGCAAAGCTTGGAAATATAAATCCCACAGAAATTAAGCATTGTGAGTTCTTGAAGTTCTTGAATCAGAGCACCAAACGCTGAGCGAGGCGAGGAGATACAGGGCTCCCACCAGCGACTGCCCCACACCGAGCTGCCCTCTCCATCACTGCAATTTGCAACTCGTCTATAAATGTTCTCAAAGGTACTTTCCTCTTCCTCCCCTTTCTCCAACCCCCACATAAAAAGCCTCCCAGAGCAAAACAGGGACAGGAATAATTTTTTTTTTTTTTTAAGAGTTCAGGAAACTAATTTAGAGCCTTGCCCTCAGTACTCCTAAAACCAGTATTAATAAACTTAGTTGATGCGGAAGATCATGTATAATTACCTTGAATATGACAAGATTAACCTTATCTGCAAAATACACCCCACTTGAAGGTACTGGAGGTTATACCAAGCACCGAAAAAACCTTTTCTTTCTGCAGTTATAGAGAAAGAAACCTCAAATTCCTCCTCCCAACCAACCAGCTGACTCAGACATCAGAACAAGTCCAATATTAAGATTTGACTTCCCTGGAGGATCTCAGTTTGTTGAGGTAATCTGCAATACGTCTACTAAAAATGGGAGTAGAATGAATGAAATTACTGCAAATGGAGTAGCAGACCATTTAGAACTAAACGTAGAATATAATTTAGTTTTATTATAATTAGTTGATAAGCTGCGTCTTCATCTCAAATGCCTTCTTAATAGGCAAATTAAATTCAAGCACAAACTAATGGCAAGTCCTTTTTGTCTGTTGGACGCATTTCCATTTGCAAAACTGAAATTAAAGCCAGCCTGGTACAAAGCATTGGAGACATCATAAAATACTGGTATCAAAAAAGGTCTGCATTAATCTGAATAGTATTACCTATTATGCATTAATATGAATATGCATCAATAAGAAAGCGAAAAAAATCTAGGCCAATAATACTTGAGCCAAAGAAAAGTTCATCTTGTCCCCATTTCAGTACCTGGTAAGATGCTAGAAATAATAAACAGGCAAGTTCAAAGCCTGTATATAAATTAAGGACAAAAAAAGGCTTTCATTTAAAAAATAAAAAGAGGTTTAAGGCACTTCCACCTATAATATTTTATTGCAGAAACTGAGGAAAGTCAGATTTTGACAAGACATGTCAAAATGAATAGGGTATCACACAGTATTACCAAAGCAGCATAAACTGCACTCAGATTTTTTTATTTCGTTTTAAGTCTTCCAGCACTTAAACCTCCGTTTCACTCAGATAATTTCATCTTCACCTCAAAGACAGTTTGCATTTCAGGCTGGCTACCTGTTTGGTTTTTCTTTTGCTCCTTGTCAGAAGCTCAGTGCCTTTGGATGGATCCCACTTGCTGACAGTGACACCACATGAAGCACTAGCAGGAGAAAAATCCCGCTTATCTTGCATACGTGTATGTCATAAAATCACAGTGTGGTATTAGATAACAAGGTAAGAATGAGTTACAGAAACCTTAGAAGAACTACTCAGACAGGAACATCTCTGGATTTTGTAGACGAAAAGGAGCTGTCTGATCTCTGAGATGTAGCTGGTAATAAACCCACGATCAGTCTATCTCCAGCTGATCGGCTACATGTACGCAACACGGGTAATGGCATTTTATGAGGGCACAGAAGTTTTTTCTGCTATTTAAAAAAAAATAATCCTTCTCAGCAGTTAAGGGAAGGCTGGCCACTTGCAAGAAAAATTCCTACCAGATACTGTTTCTCAGGACACAACCAATACATGTGTAGCTGGGGGAGGCGGGTGGTGTCACTGATAAAAAGAAATACAGGCAAAGGTCATATGCAGATTTATGAAAAATAAATTTATTACATAACACCTTGTTTTAACAACGTTTGATTTTTTTTTTATTATTCAGAATACTTGCGTCATTCATGTAAAATAGTTTGATACAGTACATTGTATGTAAGTTTTTCCTCATAAATTCTAAGGCTCTCCTAACACCTTGATCCTCTGCTGTAGGAATGGCACCCCTAAACAACGTGCGAACATTTAAAAAAAAAAATAATTAACTGAACAAAATTTAAAATCCACTACACCAAGCTGGTTCTCAAAAATCATGACGAAATATCTGAATGGATGCCGCACCTTTTTTAGGAAATATCACTCATGCTTTTTTAATCCCAAAGCATGCTCACAAATCATTAACACCAACAGGAAAAAAATAAAACACTGTCTATGACAATCATTTTAGTTTGTTTGCTGAACCAAACATGTTTTTATCAATGACAACATACTTATTTTACTATCAAATAGCAGCTTTAATACCAGTCAAGTCATAGATTTAAAAACAAAACCAAGAACTTATGGTGGAAATTAATCTTTGGGACATTTGTAATTGCTGGAAAAGAAAATGCAAAGGTTTTCATGTTCATAAAAAAAAAATAATAATAAATCTGATCGTAGCAATCGTGTCGGTCATAAAACATTGATCGAGGTGGAAAATGAACCAACCCACAAAAGTCACTAAAAATAAACGTCTATCAAAATTGTCTCAATCGGAGTCATGGTTAGTTTGCTTTTTTTTTTTTGTTGGTTTTTTTTTTGCCATGGTAACATATACTGTATGCTTCAAGTACCAGTTCAAAGATGTTGTGTACTATTGGTCAGATAAAAGTTGTTACATCAAAGAGAATTCACCACATACGACAACAAAAATGCTTGCCCCTAGCACATTTCACAGCTTCAACTGCTACAGACTGTCACTGGAAAAAAAAAAAAAAAAAACAAAAAACAAAAAACCAAAAACCAAACGCATCGGTCAGTCTGAACCATGTCAAGTAAACTATGGAAGTAGCATATCCACAACACAAACTGTGCTAGCACTTTCTTTTCAAGTCTAACCCCAAAAACAGGTAGGATTCGGGAGCCACTACTCCGCCGGGTGGGAGGGGGGTGGATCGTGGCGGTGGGACAGGTCGGAGGTGTGGTTGTACAGTACATTCTCGTGGCCCAAGCCGGGTTCCAGGCAGGCGGCTGCGCGGCCGGTCCCCGCAGCGTTACCGACAGTGCATTGACGTTACTGGGGTGCAGCTCAGTACCGGTGCGTCTGGTGCGAGTACTGGGGGGGCTGCTGGGAGGTAGTTGAATACCCCATGCTGCTCTGTGGCTGCGATGTGCTTGGTCCGGGGTTGGGGTAGGCAGCATGGGGGTTGGAACGCTGCAGAGGGGCAAAAAAAGCAGAGGAAACGCAATCCTTCGTAACAGGTACAATCGCCAAGACAGTACATCCGCACACGGATTTATTTCTCCCAGAGGCACCAAGCACATGCAGTCTCAAAGCTGCTGTGCTTCCAGGCTTCTTTCCACTTACTCTGACTACAACAGATGCAGCTACGAACATCAGGAACCACAGAATGGGTTGGGTTGAAGGGACCTTAAAGATCATCAAGTTCCAACCCCCCTGCCATGGGCAGGGACACCTCCCACCAGACCAGGTTGCTCAAAGCCCCATCTAGCCTGGTCTTGGACACTTCCAGGGATGGGGCATCCACAGCTTCTCTGGGCAACCTGTTCCAGTGTCTCACCACCCTCAACAGTAAAGAATTTCTTCCTAATATCTAATCTAGATCCACCCTTTTTCAGTTTAAAACCGTTATCCCTCATCCTATCACTACATTCCCCGATAAAAACTCCCTCCCCATCTCTCCTGTAGGCCCCCTTTAGGCACTGAAAGGCCGCTATAAGCTCTCTCTGGAGCCTTCTCTTCTCCAGGCTGAACAACTTCAACTCTCTCAGCCTGTCTTCATAGGAAAGGACTACCAGATTAGACAGTTAGAGCTACCACCCTTCAGTTACCCATCCTAATCACCTCCTGTGAATCTACACCCATCCTAGTCAAACCTCTAGCCAACCCTCCAGATGGCTACAGTTCACCTGCGTGTCACACAAGGCTACAAGGTTTTCTCCACTTGCTCCCTTCCCCTACCAAGAAGGTACGTTGGGGCCGAGGTCCAAACATCTGTGCATCTTACTGCTGCTGAGCCACTCTGCTTTATTCTGGAGATTTTCTTACACAGAAGATATGTTTGACACCCTCTCACGTGCCCTAGTAGTAAAGGCTGAGCGCGCTGTGATTATTTAGGCTAAGAGATGTCATAGTAGCAGCCTTACAAATATTGAAGAAGAGTTGAAAGAGAACAGCCACAAGCTTCTCAGTGGAACCAGATATTGCAGGGAGAAATGGCTGTGGGTTACGGCTCGGGAGGTTTAAATTGGACATTAGGGGGTGTGTATGTGTGTGGAAAAAAATCACTAAGAGACCAGTATAGCACTAGAAGAATTTGCCCAGAGAGGCTGTGAAGTCTCCATCTATGGAAGTCTTTAAGACTAAGCAAAACAAAGCCATGGCTCACCCGATTTAGCAGTAGCAACAATCCTGCTTCAATCAGGAGACTGGGCTACATGGTTTTAAGGCCCCTTTCAACCAGCATTTCTACAATTATTTATTGAGTGGAGCGTTCATCATTGCAAGAAGCTCTGGCAAACCAGCAACTGCACACTTAGATTTTAAGCTGAAAGTTAGTTATTTACACATCATGCATTATAAAGGAGAAAACAATTGTGAGATTTTCAATCTCATCATATGACCACTTAGGAGGTTTAACATTTCATTAAATTAACACAATTTCAGCACATTACTGTGCTGTTTTACATTTATGCTAAGGTTTATACACACACAGATTCTGCAGCATTTAGAAACTGCTGTATAACTTCTGAACTCTTGATATCACAAGATATATTAGGATTTTTAGCAAAAACTCCTTCTAGTAAAGATCTGAAAACTTCTTTAAAGTGAATATTCCAGGACTAGGGTATTGCTACTGAGATCTGAATATGCAAAACTACAGTGAACCAACATCCAGAATAAGTAAGATATTAAAATAGCTTCATAAATTTTATAAGTCACAACGTAAAATAACTGCAACTCCATTTTTTCCTGCCGTTCAGCATTTAGAATGGAAGCTACACCCAGGATGCTGAGCTGATGGCAGAAATGAAAAGGCAAACTCTACCTGCTAACATTTGCTCACAGGACTGAGCTAATTCTCCAGGGGTGCACAGCGTAAAGGGGAAGAAAAGCTGGAGCAGCGCTTGATGCCAGGGGGAACAAACCAGCCCGGCTGAGCTGCCCCGTTAACACAGAGACTGAGCTTTCCTGACGTTTGCCTTCAGTCTGGAGACACACTAAGTCACTCATCAACAGTGTCACAGCTCCAGGTCACCCTCCTCCACGTAACAAATACAGGATGTACTTCAGAGAGCAAAATCCCCTGAAGATTCTTTTTGCCCAAGCGTGGATCTTGTATATAGGAAACTATCACAAGTTTAACCCTTTAAAAACTGACCATTCGTGTCAGTTGTAAATATTTTCTGCATCCTGACTTCTAAAACAGATCTTATTTTAGACGGAGGCAACTAAAAAGTCACATGGCCTTTGGAAGTGTCACATCCCAGACTTAAAAGAGAAGGCAAGGAAGTCTGTGTGCCACGTGTCTACTATTTTTACACATGGCAGAAAAGGATACAAGGTCAACCTGCTCTGCAGAGAATAATTTGACTTCTGAGTGGAAGGGGAAACTGTCTTAGTGTGTCTTGCCCAGGAGATGGCAATCCTTCTTCACAAGCTTTAGATGGGGAACTTGAGCAAATTAAACGAAGAACAAAGGAACAGGTGTTTGATTAAAACAGAGGGCTGTATTGTAATATTTGTTTGCTTTCTCCTCAAGTTGCAGGATCAGAAGCAAAAAAATGTGAGGAATTTTTTTTCAGGGAGATCTGAAACCACCAACAGGCAACTCTTAACTGCTTTTGTTGCACTGCCAGCAAGTTCAGATCTCCTCCCTTCGATTACCGTGTTTTCCAGATACCTTAATATGAACAAATTTACCCACTGGCTTCTTGCAAGACTGGAAGGAAGGTGGTTGTTTGGTTGTTTTTTTTTTTTAAACCAGGTCTTTTGCCTCCAAAAGAGACAGCAAAAAGATTAGTCGGGAGGAGCCAACTCACCAATAAGAGCTCCCGAGATAGCAAAGCAGCAGTTATCATTATGTCAGGCAAACGAATTCTGAAATTACACTTGTTGACAAGGGTTACGCCCAGCTACATCCTGGGATCAGTTTTGTACTCTGATGAACATGAGCTGAAAACAAACCAACATCAACTCCTGCCAAAGCAATTGGAGTCTTCTGACTTCTCAACTACCAAATCTCAGCCCTTGCTCACAGAAGTGGAAGATGAAGTTTGTTCAAAGGAGTGAAGAGCATGTAAACGGGGCTTCCTGACACAGTCCAGACAACTTCTGCAGCAATCTCCTTAGATATGTGGCTCAACATGAGCAGAAGATTAAGAGAAAGTTGCATTTGCCTTCTTAAAAATACACAGAAAACAGAAGCAGCAGAAAGAGCCAGCTAAAAGGCCCAAACAGCAACCAACTTTGCAGCTTGCCAAATTGAATGGGATGAATCTCCTGTAAGGGAGTGCTCTGTGATGCATAACTCAACTAAAAGAAAGACAATGTTTATACTTAGAGGCACCCTACAGTGCAGCACTGCAGTTAAGGTGACCACTGTTTCAAAGAGCTCTAAAAAACCTTATTCTTCAAGGAGAACAACTTGAAAACTGATACGCTATTGACGTGAAGAGCAAAAGTTGACAACAGCAGTTTTATTGAAAGCATTCTTTAACTCTCCCTAAGTTGTGCTACAGAATATAAACACAGCTAAGTGGGTTCCAGATACTGGGGGAGGGAAAGATCCTTTTTCATCTTTAACTGAAAATATTGCCAGCAATTTCTGACTTCCCCATCTTTAGATTCCATCAAAAACTCTCTTCCAGTTGGCCTTCTGCACTGCACACTCCATGTGAACCAGTATTTATCAGATCCTACGGGCTAACACTTTCACCAGCGTGCCTCCTCTTAAGATCTCCTATTTCCAGGCTTCTAAAATCTGCCACCTCTCTAAATACTCCTGTGCACATCATCTGAAAAGTCTTCCCTGTTCCCCTTTTGTAATTTCTTAGCTTGCATTAACTAAAGGTTCTGTCCCTAACTCTCTTCTCCCCGATCTCTGGGAGCAAACTCATCCAAACCCACAAATTCAGGTATCATTCCCTGGGATGACTCTCAGATACTCTCCTCCTCCGGACTCTTCTGATTTCCTAATGTTTGACCATAAGCTCAAATGCAGGAAGGCTAGAACTCAACCTTTTTTCCTACACTCCTCCTCTTCTTCCTCAAACCACAACACTCATTGATTGCTCCCACCTCACCAGTCCCTTCAGATCTGCAATACTGGGCTTTCTCAACCTGGAATCTCCCTTGGTTTTCAAAACAGAGACTATGACAGCATCATGTCAAATCTTTCTGCTTGTCATCAAAAATACTGCTTTCCCATCCATTTGCCCAACTGAAAATCTTGTTCAGATTCTTATCCCACAGCTTGTTTACTGCAATATCCTTTGCCTCCTACTATTACAGACTTGTTCAAATAAGGAGTGGTATTTTTAGGTGAGACAGAGCACAGCACAACAGGCTCCTGGTCACAATCCGCATTCCCTAATATGAAGGTAAAAAATTAGTAACTGTAATAATTTCTGATCCTAATTTTCTTATTACTAACCTAAAGAGCATCAGCACATCAATTTACAGGCAAACCATCAACTAAATGCACTAAAAAAAACATCTGGAAGCTGCCAAAAAATACCAGTTAATACAGTGACATTTATAAAACTATTTGTTTAGCTAAAGAAACACTAGGGTGAACATGAGAACCAAATACACAATATATGAATAAAGCAAGTACCTGATAGTCTGAGGTCATAATAAGTCCACCTGAGGTAGTGGTAGGAGGAACAACTCTCACTTTTTTCAGTGGGGGTCCCTGTGTGTGACTGTTGTCTTGGTTCCCTGGATGACCAGTTCCATTAGTATGGTTATTGCCCTGCTGCTGCTGCTGGTTCTTCTCAATTGTTTAAACACAAAGAAAAATTTCAACTCAAAAGCAGTACATGAAATAACATGAAAACAGGAAATAGTGTGAAAGCCAGTGAAGCATGATGACACTGTTCTTCCAGTACTTACTTTGTCTCCTTTATCATCTGGTTCTTCTTCTGTTAAAAATTCTCGTTTTGGGTAAGGGATTTGACAACCTGCAAAAACACTGCCCCCCAAAAAAGTCTATTTATCACTGTATTAGAACAGAAGGGTTAGACCCGTAAGATTCATACTTCGCCCGTGCTAGTTTCAAGTTGCCTGAGCCACAGCCTAATATCTGTAACTAATGGAGAAGTTTTCCCCATCTTACTTTCATCATATTCTAAACTTAGCAAACCTATTCAAGTTTACTTTTAATCTTCAATTGCCCCTTATACACTCAAACTCCTAATAGTTTTTACAGCTTCTGGTAACTGGTGGCTGGAAAGGTAACCACCTGTTAGATATCTGCAAGGGCACAAAGAACTATCTTAAATCCAGCTATCATGTAATTTGCCGTCTCAGGACTACCTAAAAATACTCCTGGAAACTCCACTATTATAAAACCACCTGGAACAAAGTTTAAAAATAACTAGAAATTTAGTCTGTCAATTCATATCTCATGGTCTACATGAATTTGCTACTGCAAGCTAATATTTACCTGCCCTTAACCAGTAGTGGCATTTATAACAATGGCTCTGTACACCCATTGGCATTACTCATTGTGTATTCACATTAAAATGCCAACCTAAAGTTGAGAAGATAAAGCCAAACACTGTCCTAAAAGCAGTTTCGGCAAAAGCAAATCATTCACATGACAACATTAATTCACAGAGACAGGTCAGGAGCTGCTATAAATAATCCAGTAGGTTTTAGTGAAATAATATAATTTTTAATTAATTACTTCTAAGTATACATACCGTATTTTATAAATTCTTCCCTAGATAATGGTAGAGAAGCATACACTGGA
Source organism: Tringa tobata (assembly GCA_033628505.1). Classification (NCBI taxonomy): domain Eukaryota; kingdom Metazoa; phylum Chordata; class Aves; order Charadriiformes; family Scolopacidae; genus Tringa; species Tringa tobata. Next base: position 600,024 of record JAHREE010000076.1, read on the forward strand.
TGTACTAATAGCTTTTCTAAAAAGGTGTACAATCATGCTCTCAGGCTAGCCTTTTGGGAGGGGGGATTAATTTTTAATGAAATCATTCATTGTCCCTAAATTTTCTTCCTTTTGTAAATCTCCCCACACAAACAAAAAGAGAGGAGTGTCTACGGAAAATGGATTTAAGTTGTTCAGGATGACAGCACAGAGACACAAAGTTGATTTCCCCCACCCACTGAATTTACAACAAAGGCTAAGACAGAAAAATGTAAGCTAATTAGTGAGTGTCATATGGCATTCTGGAGCAGAGAAGTGGACCTGCGGGCACTTAGCAGTTGTCTACAAAGATCTGTAGCATGCATAATCAACCTGTCAGTGAATAACAAGATTAGTGCTGCGACTAATAGGATCAAAGTTCCATAAAGCAAGAGATTAATAAGAATGCTACTTAATTTTAAAAACCCACAGACGGCATTTTAGTGGTTATAGCTTTCTTTGGTCTTAGAGAGTATTTAGCTCAATAGTCAAAAACACAGCAGAAAGAAAGCACGCGTTTCTGAAGCATCTCTGCATGTACCGATAGGTTATTAAACTGATCACTTACTCGGACGTGGGAAGAGGATCTTCTAAGAAATAGGGATCCTGCATAGCCTGTTCTGAGGTAATTCTCTTTATTGGATCCATAGTGAGCAATTTCTGAAGCTGCAAAAATAAAAGATAAAACACTCCGCCTTACCAAAATGTTTTACAGAAACTTCACTGTATTATTCCTGAAAGACAAGCACATACAAATGTGTCTGAACTCAAAACCCTAACCATAAATGGCATAACCACATTCTTCTTTCTTGTTAAAATAGTAACTTCATTTCCCATCGAAAAACACCTATTTTTACTTGCAAAGTCCAGGACACACAGCTCCAGTCAAAAATGTTCTAACAAAAACATTCAAAGAGTTTCCATGACGTACCAGCAGTTTTAGTCATAGAATCATAAAACATTTCAGGTTGGAAGGGACCTCTGAAAGTCATCTAGTCCAATGTCCCTGCAATGAGTGGGGACACCTTCAACTAGATCCAGTTGCTCAGAGCCCCATCCAACCTGACCTTGAACGTTTCCAGGGACGCAGCATCTACCACCTCACTGGGCAACCTGTTCCAGTGTCTCACCACCCTCATTAAAAATTTCTCCTTTCTAACTAGCCTAAACCTACCCTCTTTTAGTTTAAAACCACTACCTCTTGTCCTATCACAACAGGCCCTGCTAAAAAGTTAGTCCCCATCTCTCCTGTAGGCCCCCTTTAAGTACGGGAAGGCTGCTGTAAGGTCTTCCCGAGCCTTCTCTTCTCCAGGATGAACAGCCCCAACTCTCTCAGCCTGTCCTCATAGGAGAGGTGCTCCATCTCTCTGATCATTTTTGTGGCCCTCCTCTGCACCTACTCTAACAGGTCCACGTCTTCCTGTGCAGAGGGCTCCAGAGTTGGACACGAGGTGGGGTTTCACCAGAGCGAAGCAGAAGAGGACAATCACCTCCCCTGACCTGCTGGCCATGATTCTTTTGATGCAGCCCAGGACACAATGGGCTTTACGGGCTGCGAGCGCACACTGTCAGCTCACATCCAGTTTTCAACCATCAGTACCTCCAAGTCCTTCTCTCTTTAACGGTCTGTTCATTTTCCACAAAGAGATTTAACACGCATATATTTAGCCTGGTTTCTTCAACTACACTGCACTAAAGAGGAAGCAACGTAATATCCACCTAAATTCACATAATTCTTAGCAATTAATAAACAAAAGCGATTCCATGTCCATCACTGCTCATTATTTAGTATTGTCATATTAGTACATCTCCATTGTCATCCGTAGTATTTTAAAGATGTTAAATGAAGTCACTCAGAAAATCTTTATGCTGTAAAAGAACGTAGTAATCAACATGTTCAGAAAGCCCACCTGGCCAGATAACTTTTTATCACCCACTCCAGCGCGTGCTTGTTTATTCTGACAAGTATGGACTCTCTCTCTGTGTGCTACATGCTGTGCAAAAGAGCAGTTGTGCAAAATCTTGGATTTTAGTTGATTTTTTACATGACATGATGCAAAATACCCCAGAGAAGTCTTAATAAGCTGCCTCCTCCATGAACACATCAAGTCTGAGCTCTGGTACTGTTGCACTATCCGTTTAAGACCTCAGCCTTTATCTTTGTAACAACTGATGAATCATAGAACAATATGAGGTTGGAAGGGATCTCTGGAGACCATCTAGTCCAACCCCCCCTGCCAAAGCAGGTCCACCTAGAGCAGGTTGCACAGGAACGTGTCCAGGAAGGTTTTGAACATCTCTAGAGATGGAGACTCCACCACCTCTCTGGGTAGCCTGTTCCAGTGCTCTGCCACCCCTCAAGTGAGGAAGTTCCTCCTCATGTTTAGATGGAACTTCTTATGTACAAGTTTGTGCCCATTTCCTCTTGTCCTACCAAATCAATCAGGTAACAACTACATGAAAAAAAAAAAAAAGTAAATCTTTCCAAAATGCCTCTGTTTGTTAAAGACAACAAAGATGACCACAAAGTACAAATACGCAGAAGACAAGGCTAAGTATAGTTTTTTACAAAATAGTTGAACTCAGTTCAACTAAAAAAACAGAAAAACCTTACCCTGTGAGAAAGCACCTCTTACTCTCATTGGGAAGCCTTAGCAGAGAGTTAAGCAGCACACTAGGTATTTGCTGCCTGATACCCAACTTTAAAAAAAATAAAAAAAGGCATACAAGGTGCTTCAACAACAGACAGCAGAGCAAAATTGCTAAGGTAATACATAAATGAAAAGTTACAAAAATAAAATTGACATAACCAAAGCACAGTGAAAAATCTGCATAAAAAGAGTTACAAACATTGCCACTCAGATGGACATGCTGTGAGAAACACTTAGGATACATAGCCAGGAGCTCCTCTTGAGTAACTTCAAATACCAATAATAGACATGAAGTGTAAATGCAGCACAGTTTTAGAAACTAAAAGGTAACTCTAAAAACCATTTTTACTGTTTGTACTGTTTTTACTCTTCCACTCTCATTTTGCACCTATGTAAACATTTCAGATGCTAGCTGGACTTTATGCGTTTGTCACTGCAGCATCTCAATAGTGATTTTTCAATAAAAAGCACTTTAGAAACATCATGCTGTCTCCACAGGTCTGAAGATTTATTTTTTTTCCCTCCATTTCAGCAATAGCAGACAAGAGTGATTTTATTTAACTCCAGCACTGAACTGCAGCGATGCATTCTAAAAGTTGTTTCTAATTCAAAAGCTCTGGTGTACCTGCATACACTTCCCACCCACCCAGCAGTTTTGCAGAATACATCTGTACTGGACAAGCAACAGATACAGGCAGAATGAGATAACCTTCAGATACCAAAAAGAAAAAGGAAAATACTGATTCTTCATGTTTCACCATAGACTATAGTGTCCAAGGCAAAACTACACCATGACATATTGTTAAAGACAATGATCTTTAAAAGCAATGTTACACACTCAACCTATAGCTTTTTTTTTATCATGGATCTAACAAGATATGCAGAAACTACATATGCAAATAATAGTCATTTTACATTTGCTATTCATACTTTTTATGGGGTTAACTTCACCTTTTTAGAAAGATCTAGTGTCATGATCTATGTCTGAATTGGTCATCTCCTTTCACTAGCCACTAAGTGAGGATGCAGATCTCCACACTGCAGATCTCCACACTGCAGACTGCTGAAGTTAGAAAGTATGTTTTCTCTCCTCAGCCTTCAGTTTTAATGGCACAGTTAGAGAAAATAATAAATACGTATTGCCACCATCAATCCAGTTTTGTTTTTCACATCACCAAGGTCTCACAGTAAGTTATTTCAGCTCTGACTCTGCATGTAGCCTTTGTAGCATATCAGTTTGAACAGAACAATTCTTGTTCTCTCAAGCAGCTCAAAAAGCAATCCCAGGAGCCAGAAAAGAGGAAGGCAAAAAATGAGAAAGCATTGTCAACATGCTGAAAAACCTCACAATCAAAAAACATTGCAAAATTTTGGCATCACTTCTGGCAATTATGTTGCAAAGCTGTCCATCACATGCTGACAAGATGGGAGCAAATTTGGTCATAACCAGCAACAGAAAACAGAAATGAAAAGTTTCATGATTGCACAACCGTTATCACACAGGGGATCAAAACTCCTATTTTGCCCCCTTGTTCAGGTGCCAGCACAGAACTGAATTTTCTGTTAATACTTATTACAAACATTTTCTATTTTAAAAACTGTTCAATTAAAAGATCACCTGGCTGAATGACATAATAAAAAGGCAGCAAACTTTATAGATCAGCAATGAATGGGACAATTACTGCAGTTCATATGGACCAAAGTAACCAAATGGGAGATAAAGCATCACTCAAATAACCAGGAGCAGCAGTTGTGTGCTCATTTTCTAGGGCATAAACGAATAAGTAGAAAAAAAAATAAAAATCAGGAAAGTGAAAACAGGAATAAAAATGTAAGCTGCAAAAGCAGGAAGGAGCCAAAGTTGCCTCATGTTAACACCTCAGTTCTGCATGTGAAAAGGGACCATGTGCATGAATGTCAGTAAAGAGTGAAAAAAATCTGGTTAGTTCAAGTTGGGAAATCAAAACATTTCATTTTTGGCAGTGACAACAACCCAGAATTTACTAGTCCTGGAATTATTAGTTCTGGCATATTTTACAATAGTAAGTACAAACAGTTTTTTATCTGTTCCAATGCAGAGAGTAAAAGGGGCTGTGAGACAGCTTGTGGAAGAATAAGATCTTGGGAGTATCTCTGGAATAATTGGTATCAAGAAATTCGCTGAACTTTTCCAGGGTCTGGGGGAGAAGCCCAAGGGATTCATCTGCAGTTCAGCTTACCCTCAAACAACACGAGTGGAAACCTAAGGCACCTTCCAATTCTGACAGCGCCTGAACAATGTTTTAAGATCTTACTTTGGAGAGACCAGGGTTTTTTAATGGAATCTGACTCTCAGTGAATTATTTTGACAGACAGCAGAAAACCGAAAAGATTTTGTTAGAGCTAACTAACTCTGAACTTCACGGTACTTCCCTCACAATCCGTATCAATGGGGGTGTGATAAACATGGCTGTCTACACCACAAAATACTCTGCTTTTTAGCTCGTGACACTGACTGACACCATCCAAATTGCACGAAGCTCCCTCTCTTGCTACCAGTTTTGTCAAGGGAAGGTGGGTAGATGTCCAAACCAGAGCGAGTGGGTGAGGTGGCAGCTGAGCAGCGTGCTCAGTCAGGAGCCCATGCTCAAACTCACCCCCTGGCCCTCTTGTTCAGTACCAAGAGATATGACCAAGAATGGAGGGATGGTAGTGGCCTGGTAAAGGACACCGTTTGCACTTAAATGTAACCACTGCCTTTTTTGCTATAAAAAAAACATGCTGAACAAAAATGCCAAATACATCCAAACAGTTATCAATCTGTTCTGATACTGCAAGGAGAAAACACTGCAGCAAGTATTTTAAGCTATTCTCAGGTGATTATTTTGTGTCTAGTTTTGTTGTTCTGTTGAAAACAATGTCTAAACTTGAAAGACTGGGGTAGCAGATAAGAACTCTCAGAGACTTTTTTCAAGTCTCAAGGTTGTTGGGGTTTTTTTGTTCTCAGTCTGTAAGATGTGAGCTTAATAATGAATATGTAAAAAATGAATCATTTACGATTTTCTTTTTAATAAAAAATAGTCTATTAAAAGTATGCAAAGCAGCAAAATGGCTAGGAGTTGCAGCAAGACTGCAAACAGAATTACAAACTAAACATGACTTAAAAGACTGAAAACTTCTGATATACTCGATACAGAACGTAATCCAGTGAATGACTCAGAATCATTTTATCAATGTGAGAAGATAAAGTGTTTTTGCAATACTCAGAAGGTAGTGTCTGTTATTCCTAACTTTATTTATAGAATAAGGTATAATATTTATAAAATACAGTTAGTCACAGTGTACTTGACAGCAACTTGATTCTCACTTTGAACAATTGTAACATAAGGAGGTTGATTTTTTGTGTGTGCAAGAACTTACCAAGTGGAATGCCTTACTATCTGGTTTAACTTTATGTTTTTCCATATATTTGATAAGGCTGCAGTTGGTATACCTAGAAACAGGAAAAAAAAAGTGACATTTCTAATATGTGAATCACTGACGTTGCAAAGCTTTCTTAGTAGCCACAAAACATTAATAAGACCAGTTTAGTCTCCATTGCTTATCCACTACACAGGTAAAAACCACAACTACCAACACCAGAAATTGATTAAAAATCATTCAAACACTACAGAAATGCATGTCTACCTTACAAGCTTGTAAAACCACATCTACACAAAAGCACACTTCTAACCCACATACAGACAGCAAACTATCGCTTGGATTTAAACTGCCTTTTAGCAATTGTACTACTATACAGTTTAATTCTGTACATTTCTAATGCCAGTGACATGGAGATAAATAAAAAGCCCATCTTAACACTCTCCTTCAACATACAGGTTGCTATAACAGCATCCATGAATTTACTTTTTTTGAAGAGGAGCTCAGAAATAAGGTTTCTAAATGATTACAATAGCACAGTAGATGCAAGAAATGTATGTAACGGCACAGCCCCGTGTCGCTCAGCAGGGAAACAAGGCAACAGGGCAGGCTCTTAAATGCAGGTATTAGACTCTGACAACACGACAGCAGAACTGAAAGGTACTCTTTTCTTTAGCCTTCATAAGCTACTCTAGACACCAAACCTAACAATTATATCCTACTGTTCGCTGGAAACACTATAAGGTTACCAGATCCCTTTTATGCAGCTATCACAGAAAAGTCAATTCCAGTACCACAGATCTGGGAACAGCTGGGACAAACTGTGCTCAGCAATCTTCAGAGCTGCGTGGGCTCTTAATGGCATCACCTGCCACCTTCCCATTTACAGTCTGTCTCTGCCTGCTCTTCTCACCTCAATAGGCTAAGTTAACCATTATGAAACTACTTAATTTTTCTTTTTTTTTTCACTTTTTTTCTTCTTTTCTAAGTCATAACCATTTCATAGTCCTTGTTTGGCACCTATGTAGAAAACAACCTCAGCAACAAGAAATTTAGGGTAGGAAGGAAAAGTAAAACATGCTTTCTTAAGAAATCTCAACTCAAAGCAGACTTACGTATTTCTCCGGAAATCTTTCATTAAAGTTGAATGTTCGGGCATCTTTTTTATGTCTTCCCAATCTTTATCTGCAAAATCAATATTTATTAATAATTTTTTTTCTTCCCCCCCCCCCCCAAGTAAAACAAAGGCTTTCCAAGTATCTGCGTAGCCCTGATTTTTTTTTTTTTTTCAGTCTGCTGTGTACTCCTGGGCTCATACTCCTTCACTTCTTCAAAATAAATCTTCACAATACCCACACTTAAAAGCTGTGTGCTAATTAGCTCCAGAGCTTTAAAAAAAACAACAAAAACCCCACAAAAAACAGCTGCCAGCTACAGTGAAGATCACCATACGCCCAGAGGGCAGAAGAAAATCATGTCAGCCACTGTGATTGCACCTTTCAGGACCATTACTTATTCAGGCGCAGTCGTGATCTCGGGACAGGAGAACACAAGGCTCCTGCAAACGCCCTCTCCTTCTAAGGGATTTTCCATTTGACAGCGCTGTCTTTAGTTACAGGAAAATGCCCAGGGGTACTGGGTAAATATGTGCTGTCTCAATGTAAAGGAAATACTGTTAGCCAACAAAAGGTTAAGGAAAAGTAACATTTGCACACTCAAATTAAAGTATATTCCATCTCAACTTCTCTGCGTAGACAAAGCCTGAAATGGAATAAAAATAAAACAAAAAAAATCACTGCCAGCACCTAGCCCCAAAGGTACTACACTCTGTGACTCCTGAAAAGGCTCTGTGGGCAAGTAGTTTGATTCGGGTCAAATCTTTACTAAGTCTTAGCACAAGTGCAGAACACTGGGAGTTTAAAAATACTACATGAATAAATAAATCAGAGACTAACTATTTAATTATTTATTGAAATAAAATATTACTCTCTTTTCCTATCCTCTACCCCAAAGATGTGTGAAACTATTTCAAATATGGCAAGTGTCATTTCTTAATTGACAAAAGGTTTGCTGCAATTAAATGAAAAATAAAATATCTTGGTAAGAACCAAAGACTTTCACAAATCAAATGCAAACCATTGGAAAGGATTATTTAAACCAATCACAAAACAATAATGAGGTATAATCTACTGATGTAAGCTACACAAGGGCAACATAAAAGCCAAATGAAGTAAGAAAAGGGTAGAATTCTAGGCTAAAAGCAGAAATGGAGGGTATTGCTTAAAGCAGCAAAATTAAGGGGGATTTTCAAGAAAAGTACTTAATATGCAAAGGCAACACTTCTAGGAATCTCATACAGCAGTACTGAAGCAATGAAGTACATACAGGAAACAAAAAAGTCAAGAGAAAAAATAAGAGCAAATTTTATAACAAAATTCTAGAACCACATAAAGACCATAAAATTCATGTGATAGGAAGGAGAAATTCCACTGGAACAGTAAAGATTATTAATAGTGAATGGACAACAGCAGGGAACACAAATGGTGAGAAGAAAGATGACTAAAAAGTAAAAATAAGGCCCCTGTTAACTCTGACATCTGCAATCATGTGAACACTAGAAGACAAAGCATTAACTGAAAAGATGCAAGACAGCCTGTAGAAAAACAAGATACAACCAACACTGAGGGGAAAATGCAACAAGTGATATCCACATTACAGTATGTTTTGGTTCATGCAACCACTTCCTTGTTCTCATTTGGAATAAAGACATTTTCTCCACATTACAAGCTTTCTACCAAGGAAAACAAAGAAAGAAATACCCTTCCCTACTATGTTTAATTTAGCATGAGTTAAACATCTACATAATAGCCACTAAATGCATAGATTTTTGCTTGGTTTCATACAATTATCAGTCACTCCCAAATCTATAATCACTACTGAAGAAACACAGAAATATTCCTTCAGATTTTTAATCATGCACACATGATTAAACATGATCTTTTAAAATTATAAAACATTGGTACATGTATACGCAAAGATAATCCTATCATTAATAGTAGGAAAAATATCTAATATGACTATTAGATTCTAGATTTATAACTCATGAAATGAAGATGGTATTTGAACAGCTTTGTTGCTTTGATCAGCTGCCACCTTCATATGCAAAGAAAGCAACACAGATATCTTTCTTTGAACAGCAGTGATAAGAAAAATATACCGTATGTACCTGCAGGAAATCCCATTACATTGAATATTCTGTCCAGCTGGTCATGGTGATAAGGATTACTAGTTTTGATATCTTCTTGTCGACAATGGAATATTGGCTCTGATGTTAGCAGCTCAGCAAATATACACCCTATGGCCCAAATATCTTTAAAAAAGGAGAACAGAAATAAAATAAAAAATTCATTTGAATCTTTCCAAACGCATCTTGGTGAGGTAGAATGTTAGCTTATCAGAGATAAGGAGAGATAAGGTCCCTGCATTGAAAATTTCAAGTTTCTATTGTAGAAGTGCAACACTTTGTCGACTCTTCCTTTTAGCTACAGCTAGAGGTACACAATTCAGTAACTACACAGGAGCTGAGAGAGGATCACACGAATTTTTGTGGGGTTTTTAAAGTGTAGTTACCACTTATTGTTGTAAGAAAAATTATTTGATTAAGAAAAAAAAACCAAAAGGAAACTATTTGAGTAACTGTCCACACATAAAACACAAATGAAGAAAAGCCAACCAACATCTTGCCCGTTCGCTGCCATACTGTCCCCACCAAGAAATGTGCCATCTGATCAGCCTCTGGGTTTAATAAGTATTACATGACCCAAAAAAAACCCCGAAGTTGAAAAGCTGCAATATTGGAATAAGCCAAATGCTATATGCCTTCCAGAAAGTAGCAAGAACATCGCTCCTAGGTACCTCACCTCACCCTCTTGATAACATTCATTTAAAAAACAAACAAAACAAACCCTTTCTGTTTTAACTGTTGTGTCCCAATCTGCAAAATCAGATAGCCTGAACTTCCCCAGTTGTTTTCCTGATTTTTTTTTTCTAGTGTATACAAATGCAATTTTTAACCTAGTTAAGTAATGCTACGCTGAACCTTGAATGAACAAGAAAAGGTCATGAACAAGGACAAAAGAAAATGGTGCAGAGAGCATAACCCCGTTACTCAGTGTTTGTGTACAGTCAGGTTTTATCTATGCTAAATGCTAAAAAAAAAATTATGTACTGAAGGCTATGACCATTCATGCAGTTTCACATGCTGCAAGCAGAAGAAAATGCCAGTAAAGAGAAGGAACATGCAAACACAACAACAAAAAAGCAGTTTAGAGGAACAAATAGAGAAGTGTATTTTGTCTATAAAAGAAATGTATTCACAGAAAATTAAATGAAAATACATTTAAATCATAAATGTTAGAATTTCTGACAAAAATACTGACACAATCTTAAAAAAACAAATGGCAAAGGCCTGGGGAAAGAATTTCAGGTTACAGAGACCACAACATGTATGTCGACATTCAACCTCCACGTTTGTGCAAAGTAAGAGGAGTGTTGCAGGGGAAGTTATTTCCCCCAAAACCCTTGCCAGGCTTGAACGTATCTTTGATACCAGCCAGCAAGAGAAAAAAAAAATCCCTCCAGCCTCTCTCCCTTCCATGGCAAAGGTGCTTGCACCTACTAACGGCAACCCTCCCTCCAGCCTGCTGCTGGGCTGTCCCCCCCGTCCCACAGCCACCCCTGCCCTCTGCCATCCCTCACCCAGACTGGCTGGGGCAGAGACTGGCAGAGCGAAGTCAACCAGACCATGGCAAGGCTGTTAAAATTCAGACCGGTAAGTATGAATTAAGTGAGGAGGTGAGGAGGATGCAGCATTAAGCCGATGTAACTAATGCCATCCTCACAGTGTCTGTGTTCTGTGAGGCTTGGGATTTTCTGATACGCCTGATGCAGCATCACAGCTTAGCCTGTTGCGTGACTCTGATCACATCTCACCACTTCAAGCAATTCCTGTTCACATGTGTGATTTGAAAAAGACACAGAGACTAAAACCCAGCTTGTTTTTACAGTTTAGTTTCAGTGCGGCCAATATATTCTCTGTTCTGTACATTCCTTAGTTCATGTATTTATTACACTAGGTAAGAACCTCTACAATAAAATCAATGCACTGTGCCTTATCATCTTCATATGGATTCGAGTAATAGTTCAAAGATGCATCCATATCTTGCATAAGCTCTAACAGCATTTACAAAAATCTTGGGTGAAAGCCATATAAAATTACATTGCATTGCAGGGCATTTGGAGCCAAACCCCAGAAATATTTGATTGCTATTCCTAGCCAGAGACCACAGTAAACTAAACAATTTGTCAGAGTTTAGTATTTCCTAAAGAATCAGCAACGTACGTTTGACTTGGCTACTGTCCTTTGTACTATATATCAATGCTGCAATATTTAGGTACACTTCACACAAAGAACAAAATAGTAAGTTTTCATCCAATTTACTTACCAATAGCTTTGGTATAATGCCTTGCTCCAAGAAGCAACTCTGGAGCTCGATACCAGAACGTTACAACTACTGGATCCAAGTCTGCTAAAGGCTTCAGAGGTGAGTTAAATAATCGGGCAAAGCCCATGTCAGCTGCAAAATTCAAAGAGAGATGCTTTAAAATTTGAGGAAAACGAACAATTTTCTTTTTTTGTTTTTTGGTTTAAACAAACTGATTGAGTTTACTTGTTAGTGCTACCACCACTGTGCTACATAAAAGACAAATGCAGACTGTAGCAGATAGGAATTCTGTGAGCAGGTTTTCTTAAAGCTTTTGTAGAAGTTACTGGATGTCACCACCTATAAAGTATATCATTATAAATCATTACTAACATGAGCCGTTTGGATCAAAGAATTAACCATTGTTCTGAAAAAGCGCATCAACTCACTTCTCTCAGGACACTGGTAAATCCTGACTCATTTTACCTGCTATTCTCCAGTAAAATATTCCATTATTACAGGATGGTCTTTCAAGAAGCAGCATTTTAAATGTGAGCAAAATGCAAGTTCTGCAATGGTTAGAATGATTTATAATACATACATGCACATCACAAAAGCTCCCTCCTCACAAACTTAGCTGTAGTAAGATTCCCTTCACAGAGGAACAGCAGCTAAGCCTACAGCATCTGCCTCCCTGCTCATTTTCAGTCAAGATTTCCAGTATGAAGATACCAGTACTGAATACCATTTAGGCTATGATTTTAAAATTCTGTTTGGGGCCCTTATATCATTAAAAAACTGCTTTTTAGAATTGGTGGTATACAACTGCCTAGTAAGCTGCTTGAACTACCAAATATAAGCGATAAAGGAAAAAATGGGCAAAGACTAAAATACGCACCTTCTCCTACCAAATCGCTTTCCCGACCCACCAATCCCCAAATCCCAAGCAAAAGGGACTCTGTGGTGCAGGGATATACACTGAGAAAGACTCAAATGAAATGGGATGAGTAGCCATTCTGAGGGAAAAGGACCTACATACTATAACCCACTGGTTGAGGGAAAACTGCAGTGTAACATGGGTATCTAACTGGACTAAACAATCCTTTATTTTTTTCATATGCATTCCTATTTATGATTGTTTTAATGCATTTAAAAAGAGAAACATTTTACAGTTATCTACATGAAAACATTCATTACTCAAGATATGATCAAGTCACTAGCAACTATGAAAAATAAGGAAAACTGTTGGCAGAAAGTGAATTTATGACTCAAAATGACACAAAAAGCCTATAAAAATTATTTTAAGTTAAATACCAGTTATGTATTTTTTAGAAAAATTAGTTACACTGGAAAAGTGGAAGCCCTTGGTATGGGTATAACTTCTGCATTCTTTTCCCGCTGTGGTAATATCTTAGGAAAATAAGAAAAAAATACCTACATTTTGATAAGACACTTAGAAATCCAGGGTCCCCCTCCCTCTTCCCCCGCTGGGAATGGATGGCTCAGAGGACTGGTGGTCCGATACAGAATCCTTCACCTGTCCATTAACAGTCTGACTAAATTTAGTTGCGCTTTAAATTTATTCCCAAATTAATTCAATACTATCAATTAAGAAATAAATGGGTGGTCTATGTGCAATTACTAGCAAGTAGTTGTGTACAGCAAATATCACCACCACAGTTGAACGTGAACGTGCCCAGAGGATGACCTACGATCTCAATTTTGGAAGCAACCCTCCGTGAAGAATAAGGTAATAGGAAGAAATTTTCCCTTCCGCTGCCCGTGCCTGTTTTGTACGGAGAAGACCTCAATCTCTACTGTCAACTTTAAACCTCGGAAGGGCACTAAAAGCTTTCGGGGTAGGATCTGCAGAAGCGTTCAGTCCTGGCCAGTCTGCTCCTTGGATTTCAGAAGGGTGAGGGAAGGACTAGAGCAGCACTGAACGCTACGAGAAAATCCTACCCCGAATCATTATACTAGTGATTAACCATATAGTTCAGATAAACAAAACAGTAAGAGCATAGAGCAACAATGCAGAAGAATAATCTCATAAAGAAAACAGAGGGAAGTGAAAAAGATGAACTACGGGGCTGCATTACCATAGCAAATATGAGCAGGCTGTGCATTAGCACTCTGCTATCAAAGCACTGCCATGTTAATGCACAGCATGGTATAGCTTATTACTGTTAGACTACAGTTATTTTTTATTTATTTATTTACTTTAATTTAAAACGACTGAAGTTTTACAAATTATCCTCTCGCTATGAGCAGTAATTCCCATCAAAAAGTGTTACAATAGTGGGGAAAGCGTTGGGTCCTTCCTACACTGGTACATCCCAGTTTGTGCATTTAGCAATAGTTCTCACTAAGCATTTTGGCTGGATTACTGTGTTTTCTGGACTTTAAGATCCCTTGCCTTTATCTCCAAGGGACCTATCTAACCTTTCAAGAACATTTTGTAGTCTAAATGCCACCTTTGATTCCATTATAAAATTTAATGTTTGTAGTAATGAATAGTTCCCTATTTAGATTTTATAAGCAGCAGCAAGATAATGTCATGGCGTTACAGGGGTAAATGGAGGAAATTTTAAAATCCTATTTCTTTCTCCTCCTTTCCCCTAGCTAGCTCTCATCTTAATCCCCACAATCAAAATCCCCCACCCCACACAAACACCCACTTAAACAAAACGTAACGACATTTTCCACTTTTCATTGATGAGGCTACAGCATTTCATCGTCAGAACTGGTGCATGGGGCTAATATCAAGGAGCCAGTCACTCAGAAAAAAGCATTTAGGCAACGTGCCCAGGCACGTACTAGTATTACAATGACTACTTTAGGTGGTACAACTGCACCTTCAGAACATTCTAACTTAAATGCTACACTGGGACTTATCAAAGATATAAACATACCAATTTTTACTCTTCCTCGCTCAGGACCTTCACCCATAACTAAAATATTAGCAGGTTTCTGTGGAAAAAAAAATAAATATACAATACATATACCACGATAAACCTAAACATTAGTCTCTGAAAAGTTAGTTAAGCTTTGTTTTGCCAGTTTTAAACCAAATTTGTTTTGATAAAAATGACAAGTTTTACTGTCACGGTAAATCTGTGCAAGGACCCAGACACAGGCTCTCCCTCACTGCATCTTCCTCACGTTTCTTTTCCGTGCTTCTGTGCTCTGGCACCACGTCCCCTGGCTGACATCCTGGTGTCTGTCCTCAACCCAAATGAGCTGGCAGTTGCCGAGCCACCAAGATTTCCACTAAATTTGCCCTAGATCCTTTTGGAGGGAGGCAGTCCCATTACTGCCCACCGCCCCGCACCCCCAGCATGGGGATGGGATGCCAGCTCTACACCATGTTTTGCCCGGGGTCATTAGGCATGTTTGCAGTCACATTTTACATCAAAAAAATATCTGAGTGAGATGCAGATTAAACATTACCACACCACTTTATACTGGAGAGAAAAAATAATCTAAATTATTTCTATTTACAAGTGTATACCAATTCAGACAGCTGCAAAACTGGAAATCATTGCCATTATATTATTTTTCTCTCCATCTTCCCTTTCTTTTACTAGTGACGTGAGTTAAAGAATCAAGCTAGAGTTCAGCTGGTTGAAACAATGCTAACACTTCATATAAATCAAACCTGTAGTGCTTATTTTGAGGGGAAAAAAGTCAGGAAATTCACAACTAGAGCTGAAAATTTATGCTAGACTTGTTTTGAAATGGAGTGATTTAGATACTCACTCATACGGTAAATCCTGGACAAAACAGGGGCTCTTATTCAATTGTGAACTGCAATAATTATAATAAAGCTGAGTTACAGCTCTTGCTCTGATTTCCCAGTTTAAAGTGATCTGAAGAAAGAAGTACACTAGCAAGATAGTATATGCAACTTAAAAGGCAATACAATAAATCCTAATATCTTAGTGTGATTTACCAGCATGTATTTTGGGAAACTCTCAAGTCTTCCTGAATCTATCAGGCTCTGGTGTAAAGACATTCAAAAAGACAAAAGACCACAATTTGATATCAATCTAGTAGTAATTCATAGTATGTAAAACAAGATGCGAAAAATTAATAATCCAGTAAAAAAAAATTTCCTTGAGAAACGTATTTACTATTGCATATGAAAGGCTCCAACATGGATCTCTGAAACTGTACAGTCCATGTACAAAATACGTAAAAGGAATTTGAGGTGTTGCATCTCTTCCCTGAGATGAGGTTAAAGACAGAAGAAAATGTCATATCTTGACTGTGACCAAAGAGGTCAGATATATCCCATTGTGTTTCCAACAGCAGTAACGACAGACCCAACTTGTGCTGCATTAGCTCGGTGATATGCAGAAGAACTCGTGTCCCACACCACCACCACCCCTTTTGTTTTCTTGAATAAAGGCATACACTTCAGGTAAGTGTTGCTTCAATATAAAAAAAATAAAAAATGCAGTATGTGGGCACACTGCTCCCAAAGCATTCTATTTTGACTGTTTCTATAAAAGTCCTAGAAATAAACAAGCAGCATAAGTCTTTAAATTCAGAGTTAATGTTGAAGTTTAAAGCAATTCAGTCTGCTAGGCAAGAAAACACATTATTTCACCGCACAAACCATTCTATTGCTACGCTGTGACTCAATGAGAAAATACAAATATCTTTTACAAAAGCTGCTTCAATGTATCTGGGAGGTTAATAAGCTACATACCTAATTAATATTTTTTGGAGTTAACCAAACATTACACAGGCACTGAAATTTTTCAGATAAATAATACATTGACCTAAAATATAATTTCTCCCCTTGCATTTTCACAGGTTGGTAATATTCTACAAAAAAAAAAACTTGTAACATTCTCAGGATATTTTTACCTTAAAACATTTTACTATTTGGATTTCAATAGGGACAAGAAGCCACATTCACACAAAGACTCCATTATGCCAGATGACTAATCAACACAGAGCTGAGTGACAATTCCTGCCCCAAAGATCTTCTACCCTGAGTTCAAGGTAGGTACAGATGAGAAGAGAAAGCACAAACAGATGAGACAGTAACTGGTTTGTAAAATAAATATCTACAGCTTGATTCACACTCAAATATTTTTTTACTCTCAGGATTTAGAGAAAATCTTTAAAAATACAGACATTTTAGAATTCTGTGTAGGAGGCTTCTAAAGCCGCAAATAAAAAAACCTCAGTGGATCTGGAATAACCATTTACAGCAGTTCATCTCTTTCTCGACTCAAAGGCCCTTCACTGAAACAGCTCTGCTTGAAACAGAAGATTCTTACTATAGGCAAAAATATTTATGTAGTCACATCACTGTAAAGAGATATAACATCACAGTTAAAGAATAAAAACTTAAATTTTAAATCAGAGGGGCCATTCTGAAGGTTCCCATTCCTAATATCATTGCATTAGTAGCTTGGAACAACATGGTTAGTTGAAAGAATTTTCCAAATAAGACCATTAGTAAGTATTTAAATTCAATAGGGGAATATCTACCAGAAAGCAGTATAGGGACAGTACTGATGTTCCTAAAACATAAGCATTTTAAGAACTCCCTGAAGAACATTCAAGTCCACTAACAGAAGTCAAAACATGGGTAAGAGATTCTTGCTAGATATCTTTGACTTAAATCCATCACCTGGAGAAAAAAAAACAAATCCCCAGATCTGTCTCTTTCAGCCACTCATTACATATTAGACATTTACTTGCAAAGAAAAATAAGCAGTCATTAGAAACAGAAGGGAGAAATCTGGACAAGCTTCAGTTTAATTTGTTAAATTTCAGTTTAAGATTAATTATCCAGAGAAAATGAAAGTTTGAAGCAGTTACTCAAAAAATCTTTCAGCAATTTTTATATTGTGTTCTGAAAACACACTACTTAAAACCAGCTTTTTTCATGTAACTACAAATGATCAACTTTTTTTAAGTCTCTCATTTTTGTTCTAATAGAGGCATATTTACTTTTGCTTTCAAGTAAAACAATTTGCTCATGTGAGACAAAGGCAAATGAGAGAGCTGTTAATGGTCCTAAACTGAAGAGCCATGCAGCGATGTACAGCTGAGTACTCGAGACCAACAAAACAAGGTTCTGACAACCCCACAGAACAAAATTTAAGAAAATTCACCACCCCTGACAGCCCATCTCAGCAGCAGGGGAATAACCCACTCTCATGGATGAAAGGCGTTGGCAACCACCTCACAGCACTAGATCTTATCTCTTCCTAGATCTGGCCTTGTCGGACTCCTTGTATGATTTCTAGACAAAGGCTAATTAATATTGCTACTGAAGACAGAACAAAGATCCTCACTGAAATATTTTTACGTACTTCTAATTTAATCATTATTTGCAAAGTGTAAACAGAAATCCTAAGGAGGTGGCTAAGTTCAAATAAAGGAGCTAAAAAGAACAGAGCTAAAAACCGGACAGGTTCACAGATCTACGAAGAACTTCAGGCAGTCACCTTCTTCCATCTGCCTGACACAATATACCACTCTCTGTTCACCCCAGCCCTAAAGTCTCTGATGATGAAGGCTGCACAACTCCCAAGCAATCCATTCTCTTCCTCTCTTCTCTATTGCAGGGCTTTTCCTCTGCTTCTAACACAACAAATGAGATTACTCTCGTTGCCTCTGACACATCAACAGAAAGATCAGACACCCGCTCCTTCGCTGCAAGGACTTCTTACACTTCTGAAGATCTGCATCTCTTTTCAGTCCTTTCACCCAGATTAAAAGAACACTCTCCTGCTTGGTGTTTTCTAGTAGGTTATTTTTTCTGGATGTATGATAATTATTCTTGCTTCCCTCTAGCTGTTCTGCCTTGGGCCACCTATTTGTTTGAACTTGAGTGCTCCAAATGACATACACACTGCTCCTGCCGAGGCTTCTCTAATGCTAAATTCAGGGAGGGATCATTTCACATGCCTTGCACAGCACCTTCCACTTTATACAATCCCAGTATGGTATCTGGATTTGCCTTGCTGTGTAAGGCTACTGGTTCATATCAGGGTTATGAGCCATGCTTTCATCACATCTTTCCTACAGGACAGCTACTTATTTTTTTTTCCATTTTTCTTCCTCTTTTTTTTAATCATTGTTCCATTTGAACAAACATTGCAGTCACACACTGCTTCTTAACATACACTGAAAATGTTTGTGCTGATTCAGAGGGACAACTCAGACTTTAGAATTTATTTGGGTTTCTATTTTGAAGCTAAGAAAATGCAAACAACATGAAAATTATACCAATCTATGTCTTGATGAGATGTGATCGTATCAAAGAAAGACAGCATTCCTGTTGCTCACATCAAGTTATTCATAGGCACAGGAGATGATTACTTATCCTATGTCCGCATAATAGATGTCTAGAAATCAGGGGACATTTTTTCATGCTGCAGGAAAGGCATTCTGCTGGAAAGCATTCAACTAAGTTTTACTCATCAAAGCAGTGAGGAAAAAAACTGGCAATTGTGGACAGCTTAGCCTGTGAGATCTTTCATACAAACTACTTTTAGCATCAAACCAGGTCTGTAGAAACTACTACTCCACATAGTTTTTGCTATGAGGCTGTTCCTGAACTTGTAAGTTTTCAAAGGTTGATTTTAAACATACCTATAAATAATAAAAATTCCTTTGCGTTATGTGTAGTATTATCATGTAGATGCTACCTTCCCCCCCCCCTTATTAACTGTTTGCAGTAGTCCCATGTATGTTTATGAACAGACTCACCTTCTTTATACCTCCATTTTAACAGAATCATAGGATGGTTCGGGTTGGAAGGGACCTTAAAGATCATCGAGTTCCAACCCCCCTGCCATGGGCAGGGACACCTCCCACCAGACCACATTGCTCAAAGCCCCATCCAGCCTGGCCTTGAACCCCTCCAGGGATGGGGCATCCACAGCTTCTCTGGGCAACCTGTTCCAGTGTCTCACCACCCTCACAATAAAGAATTTCTTCCTAATATCTAATCTAGATCCACCCTTTTTCAGTTTAAAGCCATTATCCCTCATCCTATCACTACATTCCCTGATAAAAACTCCCTCCCCATCTCTCCTCTAGGCCCCCTTTAGGTACTGGAAGGCCATTATAAGGTCTCCCTGGAGCCTTCTTTTCCCTTCTCGAGGCTGCACAACGCCACGTCTCAGCCTATCTTCACAGGAGAGGTGCTCCAGCCCTCTGATCATTTTTGTGGCCCTCTGCTGGACCCATTCCAACAGGTCCATGTCCTTCCTGTGCTGAGGGCTCCAAAGCTGGATGCAGTACTGCAGGTGGGGTCTCACCAGAGCATCTCACCTCCCTCGACCTCCTGGACATGCTTCTTTTGATGCAGCCCAGGATGTGGTTCATTTTCTGGACTGTCAGTGCACATTCTTGGGTCATGTTGAGCTTCTCATCCACCAACACCCCCAAGTCCTTCTCCTCGAAGCTGCTCTCAATCCATTCTCCACCCAGTTTGTATTTGTGCTTGGGCTTGCCACAACCCACATGCAGTACTTTGCACCTTTTAATAAGATTTTACTATCATCCTAACCAATTTCCATTTGGATAATCCCACACTTAAGAGTTTGGCTACTAAAACATTACTCAGTAAAGGGTTCACAGTAATGGGGTGAATCACACCAGTGACTTTTGTTAACCCCTAATTTGTGCATCGTTAATGGCTGTGCCACCAATTTTCAGAACTAGCCATCCTACCCATTTCTACCTGAGACAAGATAATTGAAAAAAGTATAACACTGGTTTTCATTAAAACCAATTCATTTTTTAAAAAGCAGTTTAAGAGAACAATACTAAGCAAAGTGCTTTGCCCCTAAATTATTTTGCTTTTGCAATCATGGCCTCAGTAATGATTCTATTAAGATTTAGAACAAATGACTTTTTAATATTTTAGACTTCAAAGTCTAAAATATGAAACAATACAGGAACAGATTCAATTGCACAACCCTGCAATTACATAAAAAAATACAACTTCTTCAGCTGTATGCGAGCAAGTGCCTGAGAAGCATGAAACACAAGTTAAAAAGGTCTTGCTGTGAAGTTTGTGGTACAATGGCACAGGGAAAAAAGAAATCAGAAAGGTTTCGGAAGACAACTGCAAGGGTTTACCAAGTTGTAGGCTGCTTGCAAGAGCACTTTTGTGATATAGCGGTAGAAATTTTTTAGTGCTACGTAACTTCCCAGTTACGTCCTTTGACAAGAAAAACTGTGCAGCAAAAAGCTAGTCTTCAGGTAGCCTTGCAAAATTCACACCCCATCTCAAGGTCTATGAACTGCAAAACATTTATGTTTTCTAAGGTACATCCACCTTAGCAACCTTGTTGATCTTCAAGTAATGGTAACATAAACCAAAACATTTCCTTATTATCAAGGTGAGATGTTCCCCTACTGCATTCTTAGGGATTGGAACTGACTTTTTTTGATCACTTTCTGATTAAAGAAAATAATTCCATTCTCTTTCTACTTGGAACAAAACTGACAACTTCAATGCTAAATAGCACTTTAGCACAATGAAAGTGTCAATACAACCATATTCAAATGATAGTATCAGCATTTTTCTGAAGTTAATTTATGTTCCTGAATTCAAAGATGTGCTTTCATAATTAAGATAATTTCAGTTGCATTTACTGATTCGGGGCTTTAAAATAAATTATTATGAAAAGATCACCACAAACAATAGCTCCACAGAACTCAATATGTGTTAAATCTAAACATTGAAGTCTTCTTTTTAATTAAAAAACACATGAATTGTGAAAAGCACTGGAAAATTAAGAAAAACTAATTTAATACTTCCTGTTAATTATCTTCTTATAAAAAACATCTCAGAACTGCTTAAAAAAATAATAAATCAAACATCTAAATAAAATTCTCATTAAAACCAGGAACCGTTAAAATTACCAGTAACAACTAAAAAATAAAAACTAAATTATCAAAGCACACATGCTCAAAATTTTTAAAAGTACAGAAAGTATTTGGATAGGATAGAAGACAGAGGGACGTCGTATCTATGCCAGGGAGGCCTTCTGCTAGTTACCATCACCATATTTTATCTCTGTTTCAGCCTGATAAAAGCTGTTGGTCTCACTATTACATTTTTATGCACTGAACACACTCCAAGAATTTCTTTCCGTTGCTGTCACTCAATTACTGCCAACTTGGGGCAACATAACTTTTTAAAGCCTGCACGAAGCCTAATAGACAGGCTTTTCTATCACCTTCATTGGAACTGAATTGAAAGTGAAATTAAAAAAACTAATTACACTTTTCAAGTCAGCCCTCCCACTCCCTAAAAACGTACATCAGGAAAAGCTGCAGAGCATGACTTTCTGTACTAAGTCTCCAAGGAAGGAAAGGTGGATATCATAGGCAAAACCATTATTATAATAATCTAACATGTCAAATATCATTAATACATTGTTCAAAAGTTTAATAAAGTAAAACAAATAGTCTTGCATAAATATATTTCCTGTTTTACTATACAAGTGATTATTGAGTCCATAGGTGAGGATGACGCTGGATGCTGTGGACACAGCAGAGCAGGACCAAATGCAAGAGGAGAGAGAGCATGCACCAAAACTGCAGTATTCCAGGTATAATTCCATATCCTTTTTCGATTTAGAGTTCTGCCTCACAAGTAAGGACTCCGAATGGGTAATAAAAACATCAAGTGCCATTTTTGCTCACTCATTTCATTGGAGCAGCCTCCACAGATAACCTCTTACTTTCTAATACTTTCACACAACAGAAGAAAACTGCTTATTTACTCTTTGGTTTGCATGCAGTTGTGGAAGCCCATGGCACCTTCCTAACAGCCCTATTTTCTTTTTCATTTAATTAGTACTCTCATGACTTCCATAGCACCCTACCTATATTGACTAACGCTTAGCTCCTCCTGTTCTGGATGAAGAAAAATAAAACACAAAAGGTAAAGGCCGACACAATTTATTACTACGTGCTTTCCAGTGGTTGTCTCAGCTTTGTTCGTGCTTACTCGTTAAAGCATCTTTGTGCACAGAACAAACACAATATTTCAAACAACACCCCAAAGATCATGTTTTATGCCACTCATGTTCAGAGCAAATCAGGTGGAGTTGGGAGTTCATACAGAGCAAGTTTTTATACGGAATAAGCATGCCCTGTTTATAAGGTGAGTTTTTCACAGAGTACTTTGAAATTGCTCAGATTTAATCAAAGGAATATTTTCTTATCATCTTGTCAACTTTTCCTCTATATTATGAGTATAGATCATTCACACAAATCATTACAATTTCTTTCAACAGCAGGATTCAGACAAAACAATTATTGTAGCTATGTCCTGTATTTTGAACAATTTACATTCCTATCTTCCACAGCATTTTACACAGTGATTGCCACAACCTTAACAAAGTAGTTAGTATTAAAAAAAACAACAAAACTAAAATGGCAAATTGCACTTAAGTGTTTCTAAAAAACATACTCTAGGATTTTTTCTAAATCCTACTGCAAGGTTTTTATTGACTAAGCTTACTTCAAAGGTAAGTTTGTGATAAAAGAGCTTCTGGTCCTCCATAGCCCTCTCGTGTCAGAACCAAAAATTATGTTGATACTTTTTCCATCTAGCTAGTACAGCTCTTTACCTTAAATAGAAGAATTAGAACTGAAGTTTCTAGAATGCCTTTGCTCTATAGAAGTCTTACCTCTATTTGTATTTATATATAATCATAGAATCATAGAACTGTCTAGGTTGGAAGGGACCTTTAAGATCATCTAGTCCAACCATCAACCTAACTCTCATAAAAATCATGTCTCTAAGCACTATGTCCACCTGTCTTTTGAATACCTCCAGGGATGGTGCCTCAACCACTTCCCTGGGCAGCCCATTCCAATGCTTAATAACCCTTTCAGTGTAAAAACTTTTTCTAATACTCAATCTGAACCTCCCCTGGAGCAACTTAAGGCCATTTCCTCTTGTCCTATCGCCTGTGACTTGGGAGAAGAGACCGACCCCCACCTCTCTACATCCTCCTTTCAGGTAGTTGTAGAGAGCAATATAGAGTTTCCCCTCAGCCTCCCTTTCTTTAGGCTGAACAACCCCAAATGTCTGGGTATGAGAGTTATCTCAGCTGGTTTACCTACAGCTACTGTATGGCACTGAGATGACTGAGCAAACCTTCCAACAGCAAAGGATTACTTACTTACTCTACTCTCTTTCCAACACCATAATCAGGTATCTGGCCACCTTGGAAAGCCAGCACATTAAAAATCAGACTAATAACAAAAGAACAAGTTTAAAGCTACAGAGAAGAAAGAAATTTAGTATAGTCTGCCCTCAGTTAATGTATTTTCATCCCCAAAGTTTCACGTAATTCGGGAAGGACTTTTGATATTAAAAAAGGTAAAACCAGATTCAAACTACTTGAAAAAGTCCTTTATATATATGCACAGATGTAAAAATTACCTATATATCAGGTATCTATATCTGAATAATATTCCTCAATATATTAGTTACATTACACCCATATAATTCCCATTTTTTATTGTGGAATACACACCACCAGTTGCAGTTTTTCAGCTATTTTTCCTACAGAATGTAGCAGCAATGCTATCATTTCTCTTATCTCAAACTCTAAAGCGCCACCTTGTTTTCAGTTTCAAAGTCATGATGCAATATGTGGACAGATGGGTTTCTAGTGCTGTTATTAAATGTCTGTTCCATCAAACAAGGACAAACTTCTCAAAAGCCACCACACTGACATAAATTCTCGATGAAAGGCACTTAAAAGGCCTGACTTGATTTGACAGGGGAAGGAGGAGAGAGAAAACAAAAGCAGTACTCTTCACAACAGCATTTATAGCCACATGAAGAAAACCATGAGTTACTTTCAGCCTTAAGTTTGCAGTTCCCCTTATGCAAGAGCTCTTCACTACCTCTTAACTGGGCCAAGATCACAGGTTAAAAATTATTTGATTTACAATGATGCAGAAATGTCAGGAAAAAATACTCTGCTTCCACTGCTGCTCGTGTCTGACAGTTCTGCAGCAGATAAGTGAAAAACCTCTCACTAAAATATCAATAATCAGGTAATGAAACTCCGTGCTGTCCCTAAGACATCTGGTGGTTAAATAAGCAGCCTTACTTTTTCCATTTCTTTTTTGCATCTTGTACTTCTTCGATACAGAAGTTTCCACTGAGTACAGAACTCCAAATTCAAGAGCTTTACCCGCATTTCCTCTAGCCAGTAACAGTCCAAGAGTAAGTCTGTCTAGGTTTGGCCACATTATTGGCTAGGTAAATTAGCAAAGTTCTTCTAATATATACATTGCTCCACCTGGATCTTACATTTAAACTTCAGACAAAGACTGCTTTTCCTGTAGTTTCAAGACAAGATATGTTCATGAATAGAGCAAAAAAGTGTTTCCAGTATCACTGTCAGTTGTAAATGACCAGGCTGTAGGACTCAGCTTTTATCAATACAGAGGATTAATTATTTTAAGAATTATTTATGGAGAAGAAATACTGAGCTAAGAAGCAAGGAACTTATTGATAAACTAAATTTAGGATCCGACAAACAAAACAGAAGTTGGTACATCAGACAAACTAATATAGTCAGACCCTTTGGAAACACCTGCAGAAGATAATGAAAGGCTAAAAAACATTACTCATCTTGATGATACTCAGAGAAGGATGGACTTGACCATCAAACAAATGGGGCTTTGAATAAAAGCAGAAGTCTAAGAGGTGGATTTGGAAAACATTCTTGAAATTCTGAGATTTTTTACCTCTCCTTGCACTTCTATTTTCATTTGAATCAAGTTTATAAACAAGCTTTTTACTTGCAATCAGAAAAACATCTACCGAAAGTGACATATTCAGCATTTCATCTTATTATAAAAAGGAATCTAACAGCACCATGTGGTAAAATATTATCAAGAGCTTTTAGGATTGTTTTTTCATTTTTGCCAAATACTAGTTGCTTGGATAAAAATTATTTTCAGGTGTATTTGTTGATCTCGCACATTATCATAAATCTTGGATTTTTACTCTATCCTTTCACTGGAGGCCTTCAGGTTGGCTAAGCACGATTGCCCCTCCATAAATACATGCTGACTACTCCCAATCACCTCCACGTCTTTCAAATGCTTGGAAATAGCTTCCAGTGGAATTTGATCCATCACCTTCCCAGTGATTAAGGTGAGAATGACTGGCATGAATTTCCCAGATCCTCCTTCTTGCCTTTCTTGGAAGATGGGAGTGACATTTGTTTTTTTCCCCTCAGGAACCTCACCTGATTGCTATGACCTTTCAAAGAGAGCGGCCTCACAATTATTTCCTTATATGAAGCAAATGATTTTATGTGTCTCTATAGGCTTCTCTACGGTGAGTTCAAAGATCTCTAACTAGTATGCCATCTGCTTTCCTGATTGGAAGGCTGGTAGTACTGCAGCAATAGACACTGTATTTATAGCTTCCAATCTGCATTTCTACAAAGTTGACAGATATTACTCAAACAAGAGCTTGACCTAACAGACCACTGCCAGCCTCAATGTCCTAAAAGAAAGCAAGACAAATGGATTCTCATTTGCACAGTAGTTGGTGGGTTTTGGTGTTTTTTTTTTTTTGTTTGTTTGTTTGTTTTTTTTAAAAAAGGAAGTTTCTTTGGGTTTTCTTTGGGGGAGGGAGTTGGACTTTTTTGTTTGTCGGTTTTTGTTTACTTTTTTTTTTAAAGTCATGCATAAGCATCAAATACTTAGTTTTGTAGTCTCTTCTGATCATTTCTACACTTTGAATAGTTACCAGTTTAAAAGTTTAATCTAAAACATCAATAAAATGCTCAGAAGGCAGGCAAGGGAGTATTCATGTTCCCTGCAAATAGCAACATTAAGAAACACTAAATAATGTTATTTTAACTATAGAATATTTAGAATTATAGTAAATTACAACTCACAGGAAAGGGTGCTATTACCGGCTATGCAAGACAACAAGGTTCTGCCAGACACATTGTTCTTCTGTGGTCTCAAGAAAGCACACACATAATGAACACCTTGGAAAGAAAAATCTTGGGAAATGCAACAGCTGACAATCAAAACACTGACTGGGGTTGGGCTGGGTTTTGGGTTTGTTTTTTTCCTCCTTTGAAGCAAATCACCAAGAAGTCACTACAATACCTTTTGGGAAATAATGCCTATTATCTGTTTACACATTTAACCAGGGTGGAAGACCAGCCCGCTTTTAAAAGCTGCCAACTTCGAGTAATTTGCACAGCTTTTCCTACTATTTGTTTTTAAGCATTCAGGTTAATTCCTTCAAATGGCCAGTTTTGTAAGCACTAGAGCAGGACCAAAGGGCATTCCTGTATTTCTGAATTAATCCTTGAATATTGATGAGGGAGACATCCTTGGATTCAAGAGCTCTAATGCGGAACATGGTAAATTGGTAGAGTGAAAGTTCCATATATTTAACTTTGCCTAAAGCACGTACTTAAGTGACTCACAGCCAGAGCCTGTAAAGTGACTAAGACCTTGTCTACAGAAAAACACCCTGGCAGTGGCTTCTCCTCATTTATTGTTAAAAGAACATCTTTAGCATTCCCGCTAATTCCAAATCTGGCAGCAGGTATCCTTGGGAAGAGTCCAGGTCCCAGGAACCTCCTTTCCCACTGTATTAAAAGTTTGTCATCTTGAAAGCTCATTAAAAACAGTGCTGATCCCACAGCAGCAGTTCAGCTGAGCAACGCATGAAACAGGCTGCAGTATCCTGTGCTAGCGTCAGTTTGTGACTGGTCACATCCCAGACCAACTAGGGCATGGACATTACTGATGAAGGCTAAGAGATTGTCATTCCTTTGGCAAGAGACAGGAGGAAGGCAATGGGAAGCAGGAGACCCCCCTCTTCCATACCTGGCTTGCCAAGCGTTTAGCATCCACTAATACCATCCACAAAGAAATAGGCCAGGGAATTTAGTCTGAAAATCTGGGAAGAAAAAAAAAACGTTTCATCATGGTGTCTCAGTACTACAAGAGCTGTGAGATTTCCTCTGGGTTTTTTTGTTTGAGGGTAGTTTTGGGTGGGGTTTTTTTAGAAGTCAGGGGGCTGGTGGTATGTTTTTAAGCTGTACCACATGAGTGCTTAAGTAGTTTCTGTGCAATATTATTAAATGAATATTTTTTGAATGTATTATTGATTTTAATTGCAAAATAATCTTTCTGTCACCACACAATACCAGGGGAGGGGTGCTCATCTCTTAGCTGAGACTGGATCTTCACTGTGTGGGCAGGCCTACTGCACACTAACATCAAATAAAGACGCACTTTTAAATGTTAACAGGCATGGCAGATTAATTGCTGTGCCATGCAAAGGGTCCTCTATTTTTGAGCTCATTACTTGAAGAAGTCTTCCAAGCACACCAATAAGTCCATCCTCTCTTCCTCATGCTATTGAAGAGGCAGACTGATGGAAGCAGATATACGGCCAGTCTTCTGCTTATGCTTATTTTTAATGTGGAGTAAGCACTTTGAGCACAGGAAGAAGCCAGATAGCTGGATATCATAAAGTGGAAAAAATACAAGGAAAAGAAGTCAGCAAAATGCAGTAGGTTTCAAGCACGCTTGATAACTAAATTCAAAATATTATTAAAACTATAATTGATGCACTTTGTGGTAATTACATGAAGTGTTCTTATTTCCTTCCTGCTACAGTCAGAGCATGAATAAACAATCTGCTTTCAATTGCTCTCAGCCATGGAATTAAAAAAAGATGAAAAATATGCAAGTCAAATAAGAATTTATTAAAGGACTGACATTTATTTGTTGAAAAATTTTACTGGTATGTTTCAAAGACATATGGAAAGTTAACTACTCAAGCACAGCACTATTCAAAGATAACAAATATAATCAACACTTCCCTTGCTCTGTTGGAAACCGTGAATTGGCTTTCATGTAACCATTGAAAGAAAAAAAACAGTGAAGACACTTGACTATTTAAATAGTTAAGTTATTGCTAAGATTTTAATGCATTTCCTACGTAAAAGATGAACTAGGACTAGAAAAAACACAATAGACAATAATTGTCTTCCTACAGTTTTTACTGTTTCATACACAATATACTCACTTTATCCAAATCTTGCATGAATGAAGATTCCTCAATTTCACCATTAGGAAGACAAATTTCAGTATAAGTTTACATGCTTTCAATAGCCATTAAGTTTTACTGCCTGGTTTGTGGATGCTAGCAAGAAAGGAGTTACTTCATGCTGTATTTTGTTTCTTATTGCAAAAGTCAAGATCCCAAAAAAAACCTCCAAAACATTATCTACCTAAAAGCTAACTTCATTAAGACATCTTAAAAAAAAAAACCCCAAAACCAGAAAATTGCACTTCAATGGTGAATAATTACTTTCCCCAATAAATAAGCATTCTTACCCTTAAAAAAAAAAATCTTATCCTATGAGAGAGATGTAGCAAAGAAGAGATTTTTCTGCCAAAGTACTATATTCTTTAGTTTCCTACCACCTACAAGCACCATCACTCTTATATTAGCTAGCATATGAAATGAAAGCAAGCACGTTACTTAAGCAGCTCTGTGTATCTGTACATACACATCTAAATCTAGGGAAACATAAAACATTTAGAAACTACAGCAACACCTATGATTTTAAAGGCACAGTAGGAGAAACATAAGAAATCTGTCCAGCCATCCAATCGGGAGTTAAAATCGATTATTTAACACCGATATTTGTGAAGGCTAATATTACAGATATCCTGGAACAGAAACCCACCTCTAAGAACAAGCATTAAGATCAGTTATTTTGCTTTGGATCAGAATATACATGCTATTGAAGTCCCAACTTGCAAGCTTAACTTTGCACCAATATGCCCCTGTCTTGTGAAAACGAAACACTAGGTAGAAACCCTTCTGTTTCTCAGGCTATTCCTAGGGACCCCGATAAAAGGAAAAAAAGGTATCTGACAGATAGGATTTTGTCTTTTCACCAGCATGAAACATGTGCCTTCTAAATTCAGCTCAAACTGAATGGTTTCAAAACAATAAACCCAAAGTTTTCCACGGATGAGGCAGCACAGGCAGCCCCTGCACAGCGTTTAGAGGATTCTCACCGACATGGCTTGACAAGGTTCCAGCGGGAAGACCTCTCAGACTCTGCCTCAAGCTTTTGGTCTCTTCCTCAGATTATCAAAAGATAGCCAATTGTGATGGTGGTTTTTCTGCTGGAAGAAATCTTCATGCTGGACTGAGACCACCAACTCATTTCACATAGGTCACAAAATGAAATGGTAATAGTTTTTCGCAGTTGCCAGCTTAAACTGTATTTGATCTACAGACCTAGATGTGAAAGGCTCTGTAATAAATTACCAATCTCCTGAGCCATCCAGTTAACAACATGCATGGTTTTCTTTTTAAACTCAATTACGCTTAAGTTTATAAGTTTTCTGGAACTGTAGAAAGTAAAACTTAAAAAAAATTTAGATTCTTGATGACAGGTCATTTGTTTTCTGTATGCCTCTTAAAAAAATATACTGAGGAGTACTATTGCAAGTAAGAGATTACATTTTAGTTTAAAACAAAGTGTGTCTAAGTAGAAACATGTACTATATATTTCTACATTGTGTTTTGCTCCACTATTTCATGAGTCATGACAAAGCCACAATCTTTGTGAGTTTTTCCCTCAGTGCTGTGGCTTTTGTTTCATTTTGAAAACCAGGAGGAAACTAGAACCAATATTCACACAATTATTTTAACAAAGCAAAGCTTCCTTGCGTTTCAGTTCTGAAAATGTGATTTATCAAAGACAACTTTTTTTCCCATCAGTTTAAACAGAGACTGGCACTCTGTAGACGTATTTATTGGGCATGAAATTAACAGACAAATAACTAGTCATTCACTACATTTCCAGGAACACTATTAAAGCTCTTTCAAAGACAAAAAGTGGCTGTAGAAGAGTAATAAGGAAGCTGGACTTATTGCACCAAGCATAGAATAGCACAGGTATAGATGACTCATGGGAATAAAAGGTCAAACTAATGATACTCCCATGCACTAATGAAATTTCAGTCATTAGAAGCATCACATATAGATAGTTATCACACTTTGAGAGCATTTTTTTTCCATTTACTTCTAAGAATAAGAGCTACAGACAAGTGGGTCAGGAAAACTACCCAACTTTAAGGCAATAGACAGAACCAGCTGAGCCAGCTATGGGTATATTTCAAAGGCAAATATATAAGAATTGGTGAGATTCAGAAATTTAAAAGACGTAATAGAATTTGCTGGTTAAGAAGCGTTCAAAATGTTTTGTTCATACTGTAGTTTGGATAAGCATTGGTTTAGTTGCAGAAGTCTTTGGCATGGCTGTATTTCTGATAGATCATAAACACCAGGAGAAGATAACGGCCTTCAAAAGTTACCTTCATACGTAAAACCGATCATTTTAGGGAGTTTTTATTTTTTTAGCAGTTCTTACAGCCAATCATCCTCTCCCCCACCTACACATATGCCGTATTTAGTTATTTATCTTGCCTGCAGTAATACTACCACAGGCATTTTCTGTACCTCAATATGCCTGGTATTTAAATGAACACTTTTAAAAATAGTTTATTTAGAAAATAAAAAAAGGAAAACAGCCATCTGATATACCTTGCTGTCATAAGCATATCAGATCATAGTCAGCTTTTAAAATCTGCTCTACTAATCAAGGCTGTCTGAATGCAGTATAAAAATATATATTTATGATTACATGCCCTTAGAACAAAGGTTTTTGTTTCCCAGTGATTTGTATAAAAAACAATCCTGCCCTCAATCATCATCCCAGTGCTAAAACCCATTGTGGATCCACTTACCAAATCCCTGTGTAACACCCAGTTAGCATGCAGGTAGTGAATACCATCTAGGATCTGATATAACAGTGACTTCACCATTCCCCGAGGTAACTGAACTGGTTTCTTGTTTGCTTTAGAAGCCCTGTGAAACTTGATTATATGCTGTAAAGAGGAAAAAAGAAATCAAAATAAAAAAAGTGTAACCTTTTTCTCTACAGCATTACAGAAAAATATTGCCAGCAATTCCTTACACAGACAACTTAGGGTGGTGTTTTTTTTTTTCCAAGCTATTATCATTAGTTTTCAAAATTAGAAACATTTACCTTAAGTATTAGAAAATTAATACTATATGAGGTAAAGTGATCACTGTCCCAAGGAAATCTCTCAAAAATGAAATCAGTTGTTGCTGCAGTTTAACCCTGGCAGGCAGCTAAACCCCACAAAACTGCATGCTCATTCCCAGCAGGATGAGGCATACAAACCCAATACAATTGTCAAAGCAAATTCCCTTGCAGATCACTGATCTTTAACAGTTTGGGGGTTCTTTTTGTTAGGATAGGCTGATACCTTGGATATCACAGCACAGAATTAAAAGTACATCATGTAACTTTATTATTTTACTTTGAGGCTTTTTCCTACAGTAGTAATGACACTGTAATATTCAACACCTAATGCCACACAGAAATTCATGCAAACTGTATTGGCAGCTGTAAGTGTTTAAATTAGAAGCCCAGATTTATTCCTTATTCTTAAAGCACCGTACTCTCAACACAGAAGCTGTTGACAGAGCAAAGCTATAAATCTGTCCATCTGAAAGTCAGCTACCAAGCCAGGCACAGAAAAAACCTTTTACAATATAAGTGTATACACAGACAATGACGTCCAGCAACCATGAGGAGTCCAAAAGGATATGTTGTCTTAGCACTTGAGTGCAAGGTGCCATTAACCTCAATAGCATAAGGTGTGCCACAATAATGGTAGCCATTTCCGTGTTTGTCTCCCTTTGAGAAAGGTGATTTCTAGAACAAACTTTTCCACGCATTCATACTGCTTTTCTGAAATGGCTCACACCTGTGTGATCATCAAAACAGCCCTGATCTTGTGCATCCAAAACCTGGCACCAAACTTCTAGCACGTGGTCTTCCTACATTCCTGAGCTTTCACATTCCAGGTACCAATTCCATACCCAACTATTCAAACCCCTTTGGAAAATTGCCTTTACTCTCTTGCTGCAGTCCAGCTCCATACAGCTTGCCCTCCTTTGCTTCAGGCATAAGCTTGGCTTGCCTGGCAGGAAAAGGCACATCCCTGCTCTGCCCAAGATAAAAATGGAACTACACGGAGGAGAAAACCACTGACGGCAAAGCAACAGTCCCTGCCCAGTCAGCCAAGCACCACCTGCATGAGCATCCCTAAGGCTTAGCCACAAATTTCGCCTCTTCTCACCTCCCACTTCCACTAACTCCAAAACAAATGTTATCTTTCATGCAGTGCCTAGAGAGAATTGAATCTTCAGAGACAGACAGAAAGACAGATGACTCTCCTGTTCCTGCTCTAATATACCCTGTGCCCTTTTCCCAGCCTTGTTTGAGACCTGCTGTGCTAGATATGCTCAGCGCTGAAGGACTTGAGTCTGTAGCCAGCTCACTGGGGCACAGAGCCAGCCCAGTCACTGCGACTGCAGCCAGGTCCCTTGCATCTAGATAGAATCAATAACCAGGAGCTGGTAGAGGTGGGGAGTTCTGGAGTTTATACAGATATGTACATGTAAACATAAAGGTCAAAGTTGAGGGTCATTCTTAAGTTACTGGTATTTTGTTAACAGAGGTGCTTCTGCAGTGATTTTGGTTAAGTACGAAGCAACACAGAAACATCTAAATACAAAACAAGGACAGGTCACTATTAGTCACAATCCTCCAAACAAATACAAAGCCTTGCAGTACATTTTGAAACAAAAAACCCTCATGTATTCCCAAGCTTCTGCAGCTTAGCATATCGTAAGTATGGGGGAGCAGTGAACAAAAAAATGTACTTGTTCTTTCTCTACATTAGAAAAACGCTTTACTCCATCTCCTCAAGATTTTTGTTTTGTACATTAGCCTTAAGAATGCCTCAGTATTTCAGCTCCTTGGTAATTTATTTTTTTGCTTTTACTTTATTTTGGCAATGAAACCTCAATACCAACTATTGGAAGTTCCAAGACATTGAACTGGGAGAAAATATCTTTGGTTCAGCTTAGATGAAGAAAAATTGACAGTTCTTAGGCAAATACTACTGAATTACTCCCAACTACAAGTAAAATAATTTTCAAAAGAAATTAGTTTTAATTTGACTCATGATTTGACTCAATTAACTTGTGATTCATACTACACAATTCTTACATGAACACATACATCAAAATTTCCATCTCATTCCAAATTGCCTCTGTTGTACCTTTGGATAAAAATCTTCTTAATATCTTTTAAGGTTGGCATTACAATACTTGTTCCATCAAGACCAATGCTCAAAATGTCAGATTTAATTTGAGGCAAACGCATACCTTTTTTCAAGGAAGTTAAGGTTGCATGGGATTTCAGATTCTTTACAATGCTACTTTAATTTTTTTTATTTTTTTAAAGCATTCCAAATGTATGTTCAGGTCACAAATATTGTCCTCAAACCAGGCCACTAAGTTAACAGAGGAAAAGGGTACATGTCTTAAAACAAACTTACTTTGCCTTCAACACGTTTATATTTTAAAGCTGTATCTTGTAATTAGGAACAAACAGCCTTCCTCCCAAATATAAGAAATTTCACCAGATGAGTTGAGTAAAAAGCTCTTCCCACGGAAACATATGAATTAAATTTCAATTATATGCAGTGGCAGTACTCTCATTTCATGTATTCGTGAATGACATGCAATGTAATAAACTCCAAACTGTTCTATTCAGCCAATAAGTTTGTCATTTTTCAAAAGGAATATACTTGCATAATCAATTCTGTTTTCCTGCACTCTACTTTAGCCATAATGGAGGGTTATATTTGCATTTATTTAACTAAATTTCTAGCTACCGAGAGCTGAATGCAGATTTTTATCTCCTTAAGGAGGTCACAGATTAACTGTGCTTTCCCAACATTTTCCATTGCTTTTCCTTTAATACTGAAAATGTTTCCAACAAACACAGGGCGAAAGGCTATACTGTTTCTCAACCGGTGCGTCTTCCCTGACCTTGTCCTTTTCTGCAACTCAAACTCTAAGGCAGGTACCTACAAGCAATTCACCTTACCCAGAGGTCATGCTCAGCGTAGTCAAAGAGCAGCCACACTTTCCTGTCAGCATGAGAAAGAAACACCTTTTGCAGAGAAATGACATTTGGATGTTTGAGCTCCCGCAGCAACTGCAAAATAAAGAAAGTCCACAACAGTTATAACCACACATCCAAAGCTGTGAAAGGGCTGGAAAGATGAATACTTTAATAGTCCTTTGCTACATATGCTACAATACAAACAAGAAAACTTGAAATCTGCAAGTCATGGAAAACGACACATTTTTTTAATCAAAGAACCAGTCATTAGTTTGAAACCAAAGCTGAAAGCAAGTAATAACCCCTTAGGGCATTCCCTGCCTATCCATTTCCTAAAAGTTGAAGTCTGTGTATTTCTTGCTATTATCCAGGATCAAGAAGACTCCGCAAACAGCCAGCTGTGGCATCTGCCCTGTAATCTTTGATAGAGCCATTTGAGGTATCCAATTTTCTCCTGACTCTCAATTATCTGAAAACACTGCATTTGGTTGCAGCCATTTAAGGCTGAATGGGATGACTCATTTAGAGGCTGTCAATGCAGTCAGCTAAAGAAGATGTGGTTTGTAAGATGGAGTCAGCTGATCTACAAGGTCACCACCACCTACAGACGAAGGTGGGACTCCCTCCCAGCACAACATGTATTACACCAGTCATGTTACTCATAAAGCAATCCACAAACAGCTCCCAGTTCAGGAGAAAACTAACCCAGACACACAAAGGCGTAAATTTTCTGCTGAGTTCCTTAGCTGAAATGACTCACAGCAGGGACAGCAGACCCAGCACCAGGGTGGAGGGACACAGCTAGGAGCAAGAACTTTCAGCAGCAGTGAGCCATTAAACCAGCTCAGCTGCTTTAGCAACTATAGCTTTAACCACCACCAAAAGGAAAACGTAGTTGAGATGTTGCACAAAAACTGAATGCAGACAGCATCAGTCTGTTTGAGCTCTACTGGTCACATCACAAATATACTGTACTCACACAACTGCTAAGAAAGCAGCAAAATCTGCCTAAGCAAACTTCTGTCAGGCTTGGCTACCCAGGACTAGAT
Organism: Tringa tobata; assembly: GCA_033628505.1. Taxonomy (NCBI): domain Eukaryota; kingdom Metazoa; phylum Chordata; class Aves; order Charadriiformes; family Scolopacidae; genus Tringa; species Tringa tobata. The sequence goes on from JAHREE010000076.1 coordinate 635,729, forward strand.
GAATTCTTACCAGCTCAGTCTGCCAGAAGTGATGATATTTTTAATAAAAGGAATGGCTTGGGGTTTTTTAAAAGCCAAGAACAATTTGAACATAAAATAGAAAATTAACACTTCATTTCTGAGATTGAATCTATTTCCAATAAAATAGAATTTTCCCACTATGTAATTAGAAGAAACAAGAAATTTCATTCCTTTCTACTCATACCTTTGTCACATATGGTAACATTTTAGCTGCCTCTGAGATCCTAAAATGACAGTGGATATCTGCATATGTTTGTTTCCTTCTTTTTTATTTCATTTGAGACAGACTCCCATCCCTACTCACCAGCCAGAGTCTTCAGTGTGGCATTTCTAGAGCAAGAGGACCTACAGCCCCACGGAACTTTTGTCTCAAGTATGAGATCACACAGGGAGACAGAGGGTTGAGGAGACAATGCAACATTACAAATCAGTGCAGAAGGAAGTAGTTTCAGCATGATAAACCTCTTAAGATTAAGATCCATAACAGCATTACATAGAGGAATTTTAAAGCAGGATCTGCAAGAAGTGTAGAATTCTGTAAATGACTGTAATTCCTACAAAACATAAGATCAGCATGGGGAAAACCAAGAAATGTTTATTTGCAATTTTTAATCACTTACAGGTGGGGACCATCTGCAGTAGGTTGACACCAGCCAGCAGCTAAGCCCCGCACAGCCACTTGCTCACCCCCTCAGTCAGACGGCAGAGGAAGAGCAAAAAAACGCAAGGATATTTGTGGGTGAGGATAAAACTTTAATAAGAGAAGGAAGGAGGAATTAAAAATGAAAAAAGCCACCACAAGTGACGTAAAGGCAGTCACTTACCACTTCCCACAAGCAGATCGATGCCCAGCCAGACTCCGAGCAAAGGCTACCTCCCCAAAGGGAGGAGAGGCAGAGTGGTAAATAGAGAAAGCCTGGACACTCTACAAGCACTGCTCAAAAGTAGCCAAAACACTGGTGGGTTATCAATGCTGCTGCAGTTGCAAGGCCAAAACACAACACCATGTGGGCTGCTATCAAGAAAATTAACTGCATCCCAGCCAGGCCCAGTACAGCATCAAACACCTTCAGTGGGAGTCAGCCTCTTAACTGCAAATGAGGTTATAGGGTTTAAGGACACAGTGTGCCAGTCCTTACAGCAAAGTTGAATTAGTATATAGACTCACAGCTCAAATTTATGCTAAACATTTTGTTGAATTAACTATACCCACTATTGCATGACAGCTCAGCAACTATGTGTCCATACCAAAATTTCATCAGATTTCCTGTGGCCTGATGACACACCTGTACCAGACACAACAGGCTGTTTCTCAATGAAACAGGCACACAGTAGTCAGAGCTCTAGAAAATAATGTACTTTTCCCCTTCACGTCTTCCTGTCCCATTTTATGTCCATCCTGCTTCTTATTCCCCACGTAGCAGCTAACACCCACTTTAAAAATCCCTTTCTCCACCCCAGCTAATCAGGCTTAAAGTTCACATACATGGACATGTATTCAGTGGTCTCTCAGACTCAAGTGCAGACCTTACATCTGGTCAGAATCCAACCCCAGATGCCATCCTGACCTTTCATCCAAGTTTCAGATCTGAAGATTTTGGTCTCCTCCTGCTTGCTGGCTTTGCACGCTTGAAGTTCACTAACAGGTCACACATACGAGCTACCAGAGCGAGCTGTGTGTGTTCATCTCCCGACCTACGCCTCTCCCGTATCGAGCTTCTGCAGATCTGTGGTATTCTCAGCATCTGGCCCCTGCAGACCTCATCCTGTTCTCACCATCTAGCCCAGCCTGAAGTCTGCTAGCAGGTCGCAGAGGCACACACAGAACACAGAGCACACCCACACAGAGAATGGGTAGGAACAGACACAGGACAGACTGCAGTGACCACGTAGCCGTGGTCAGACAAGCGTGCTGCCCAGTAGCCTGCTTACATGAAACCTGTCCCTTATTCCATCTCCATTTTCCCATGCTTTTTCCTCCCCAATCCACCTCGACCACTCCCCTTCCTGTCTCTTATCCTTCCTCTAAACATCCCACAGAAGTTTTAGAGTCCCAGCAGTCTTCTCAAATATCCAATAAAACCTCTACCCTCCTATAAGATCCACAGCAATCTGCTTTCCTTCTCAGCCATTACAAAGCCCTGGTTGACTCTTTTCAAGGACACGCTTGAGAGGTTCCTTCTGTGGCCCATCACCCATGTTTTAAGAGTTCTAGCCTTTGTTAGTGTCTCTGGTAGCAGCCCTTATGATTTGTGCATCTGTGTGCTCAAGTTTATCATTCTTGCTGGTTTTGCCTTTGCTTTTTACGTTGAATAGCCATTAGCTACATATTCTTTTGGTCTGCCTAAAAAAACAGATGGGTTTGGTTAAAGCTAAACAGCCACAAGGACTCCAGTGAATAGGATGGTTAATACACATCAGCAAAACCATCAGAATAAGGAAACAATTGCTGCAGTGACAGGTGATCCCTGACTCACTGTCTTGGAAAGGCTGAAATGCTCCAGGACAGTGATAATGCAGAGCAACAAATGCAAAGGCTGTCTGAAGGACAGAAGGAGCTCATGCAGATGATAACACATCACATGAGCTGCAAACAGCATTTCCAGCAACCTCACCCTCCGTGAACCAGGCCTCTCTAGCCCACTGCCACATGCCTCTCCTACCAGATGACTTGCCTCGTGTCCAGCAGCTGACAGTTCACTGGAGACAAAGCGGACTGCAAGAAACACAGTATGGCCATCAGTACGATGCCCACCAACGAGAAAGACCACTTTTGGACCTAGTGACTTTGATACGTAATTGCTTCTCTCCACCCTAGTTCAGTTCTATAGGACAGAAAGAGGAAAGTAGAAAAAAAATCTACATTTGGCTCTAAGTTACCGTCCTTTTCATTTGCATATCACACAATGATTCAAGAGCATTTTTCTACAGCCAGAAAGGTTTCACTGAAATTATTTGGCCTGGATGCCCTTTATAAGGAAGAGAGATTCAATGCACCTTCAAAGAAATACAGAGGAAGATGCTGACACATCTCGTTTGACTTGAGTGTTACAATCCCAGGTTCCCCCAGTCTGGTCTTGCCCTTCCTTTCATAAATATTGTTCGAGACACAGCAAGGGCAACAGCATCCCTGCATGCAAGTCCTGGGCTCACACTGAGGTTCCTCCACCTTCTTCTTCAAATGCAAAAAAGACTCGTTCCACAGCCATGGGGCAGCTGGGGGACGGTAAATTAAAGCGTCCCAACAATGCATAAGGTGTTAAATTGCTTCACAAACAAGGACAAAGTGGGGTAAGACAGGACATTATTAAATAATCAACAGCAACATTAAGGCAGCCTGGCAAAGCGCCACATAACTAAGGCAAATCTTTTCTTACAGAGTGACACTAACAGTAATTACCTTTCACATCAAATATGAGCTGAACTCAGCACAAGTCTCGATGAACACGCTCTCCTCATCTGGAGTATCCTCCAGTGGTACTCCCACATTTCCCGAACAGCTTTGCACCACCACACATGCTTCTCATGAGCCAAGACACTGTACTGAAGGAGGGCACTCAATATACTGCACTCTTTGCATGAGTGAGGATTTCTAGCTTTACTGCAAATGTCATTCCACCCCTACTCTTGATGCTGGCTACTACATGTGGTCCACAGGGTGCGTAATCTGCTTGGCGTTGCAATATTACCATGCTTACTTCTACAGTCGAGCACAGATTTATTTGCTAAAGCAATCGGCCAGGTGACCTCGCCCAGAAGTTTCTCTGATGTCCCATCTCAGGACATCAGCTATTTTAGAAAAGGCAACTCCTTGCTGTCACTGCCTTCCTGTGAGCGCTCTCATAGAATCATGAAGGGTTGGAAGGGACCTTAAAGATCACCTAGTCGACATCACGGGCAGGGTCACCTTCCACCAGACCAGGTTGCTCAAGGCCCCATCCAACCTGGACTTGAACAATTCCAGGGATTGGGCATCCACAACTCCTCTGCACAACCTGTTCCAGTGCCTCACCACCCTCACTGTAAAGAATTTCTGTGCAATGTGTTTGTCTCAAAACTTAGGACAGTCAGAAAGCTGGCTAGACACAAAGCCATCGGCAATATCAAGCAAAAAATTCTCTTAAACAAAAATCACTATTGTGTCATCTTGCTATTTTGATGGCGTAAATTCAAAATCTAATCATCATCTCATACTTCAAAAAGGCTCACATCAGTTCCAGCAGTTCCATCAGTGATGCAGCAACAAACAAATCATATATTAATAGTCACGTTATGGCCCTCCGATGGAAAACGGGCAAAGAGGGACTTGGAACAGAAAGCAGAATGCGGTTGATGGAGAAAAGGGTGATTTTCAGACCAGAAGATGACTGACAAAGATTTAGTCATCCTGTAATACATAAGACACCAGTGGAACTACTGCTACAAGAGATGAGTATAGGCAGTAGTGAGACATTACCTGAAATGCTATGCGCAATTCTAGCCAATTCAGGGAAGATTAATTCCAACTGCCAACAGGGCAAAGAAATCCCAAGCCTACACCCAGGGGAAGGGAGAGCCTACTGCAGAATGGGAAACCAGCAAGCCAAGCCAAAATCCCTATAGCCTGCCAAAACAGTGTCAGAGAAAGAAACAGTCTCTCTCTCTTTAAAATTAAAGCAGGACAGAAGAGCTATACCAACTATCTGACAATATTATCATAAGGACAAATGGGTATGAAATAGTCATGATTAATTTTGGCTTAAAGGCTGAATAATTAGTACAAGACTCAGCCTTCAGAGATGTTTCTTTTCCTTACAAGTTTAACTTGTAATTTTCTGTATTTCTGAAGGTGCACTTTACTTGTCTGCAAGAGCAGGAGCAGAATATGCAGAATATGACTCCAGAGGTGTCACATCCAAAAAACCAGTAAAAATATAAATTTCTAAAAAAAAATAATGCTCAAATCACTGTTCTTAGTTTCCTATCAAAAACTGGAGCTCCAAAGTACTTTAAACTTGTTATTTAAACGAAACACCAAATTCTATTACACAAGTTCTTAAACCCCAAGTTGGCTTAGCTGCTATACAGTAGATTCAAGATCTGTTTGTTTCAATGTAAATACGACTTTACAGTTTTATATTCTCATGAGTCAGATATTCCACAGTACTAAAAAAGAACAAAATACCTGCCTGAAGTACATGCTGTTTTCCTTTCAAAAGTGTTCAAATGAAAGCTTACAAAGCAATGTAACAGAAGTTATAATACTGCTCACTCTATGAATTTATTATGAAGCTGACAATAAGGTTTTGAAGCTCTAGTTCTTCAGACGTACAACTGTGTGAAATTGTTGCATTATTTTCTCTTTTTAAATTATTTTTCAAGTCTTAAATGTTGCAGAAAAGAAGCTGACAACATAAGACATGAAAAGAAAAAAATTGCACATTTCTGTTTTTATTTTTTGTTGTTTCCAAAACAAATGAGTCTTAAATGATCCCACTACAAGTGAATATTTATTAGCACTTCTTATATGCAAACAAAGTATTACAAGAGATGTTATTAAACGTTCTCTGAAAGTAAGGAGGTGGATGAAACATCCAGATTAGACAGACACTGGATGTCAAGCTGAGTCAGATTCTGCTGTTCAGTGAAAACATGATGATTCCTGAGGATTCAAATTTCTAACATTTAATCAGTATCTTTCACAAAAACTATCTACTTTCACAGAACTAAAAATAATACTATCCTCCCTTTACACAAAATCTCTCAAGAATACTGTTTGTAGCCCAGTGACATAGCTTGATAATGTACTTAGTCACAACTTACATTCTACATGCCCTACTATTAATGACTCTCAAATGCTTTAATAAACTTCCCAAAGAGGGTCAAAATCAAACATTTGATTCCTCAATACCTTTCCACCTTTCACCACATGGAAAGACTGCTAAGAAACCATTACTTGTCTTCTGACCTGAGGATTGTACTCACCTAAATGAGTTCTGTGTTTGGTCTTGTGGGAAACCGCTTTCGCTGTTAGTGTCAAAGGGACACAACAACCCCCATAATCTGGGGAATCTACACCCAAATATTGTTCCTTATCACATAGCTGGTACAGGATCTCCTCCAGCAAGCTCACTGGGACAGTCATTTTTTTCCATACCAGGGGAAGATGTTGAAGACAGTGAATCCTGGAGTCACCTAGATACAGTTTCTGCCTTTTGGGGTCCCTCCAGCTGCTGCACGCTGCCTCAGACTCCTTGGTCACCCTCACACCAGCTCTGAAAAGAGCCCTGAAGCTCTTCTTCCATCCCCTCCTCTGGCAGAGGAGAAAGAGGCCTGACAATCATGTAACGACATGTTTATGTCACCCAGGACATGGAAGGCCCAGTGTGGAAGGAGGACCAGTTCACCTCTACAGCAGCTGCCTCCACCGAGGTCAACTCAGCCAAGACCATTAGTCAACAGCAGCTTCCTTCTCACCTGCCCATGGACACAGTCCTGCTGCTCTGGCTTTGCCTCTTCCTTTCTGCCACCATCCAGCCCAGAAGATGAAAAGCCAGGGAGGTGGAGCAGTTTCAGAGGTGAGCAGGATTGCTGCAGAAGCTTCCCCTTTTGGGGAGGAGCAGCAGTCATCACCAGCTATCTCTCTGCTTAGTGTCGCACTGCCCGGGTACTGCATGCGTGCTTACTGCAGAACCAGTCAAGTTCCTGGCAGAAGGAGACCTGTACTAGGCCCTGAGCCTCCTGCCTGGGACATAAAAATCACTACTCCCCTTTTTTTATTAATGCTCAGACACGTGAGCATTAGGGTACAAGTCTGCATTATACCCAAACCCACCCTGCAGGTTCCCACCACTTCACAGTACGACCAAAGGACGGTTCCACTTAGCTTGCTCACACAACAGAAAGCCAACAAAACTGTTCATTTTCCCTTCAGTGAAGATGAGCTTCCTCATCCTACAGCCACACGACCACTAAACCCAACACAGAGAACATCACCTTTTGTGATGACAGCCTGCATTTGTTATAATAGGATACCACAAAATCTTAAAAACACCCAAATGCCTCCAAGGCAGACCTACAGAGTGGACATGAACAAAGAACCCAGCTAAGTATTGTTCTGTACTTTTCTGTCCCATCCTTGGCAGACTCAAGGTTGTTCTAACTTGTACAAGCTGGCTACGGTGCTTGAAGAACACCACACAGACAGGAGACAGCCAAAGTAAAGCATTGTCCATCCCAGCTCTGCTTTGTCCCACTCAGAATTTCCATCACTGAGAGCATCTGTCACCATATCTAGCACTTCCTCTTCAGAGCCAAGTCAAAAACTAATGCTATCATATAAAAATACTACGTGGCGCTTTTACACACAAACAAGCTTTTCAGGGATATTTCTGCCAACCAAACCAGGCACCAAAAAAAAAAAAGCTATGTGGAAGTCCTGCCAAAATTAAAAAAACAAAAACAAAACAAAAAAATCCCAAAGCAACCCAAGAAATTTCTCACTAACCAAAGGAAGCATAGGCAAGTGAAGTACTTGAAAACCTGTTTAAACTGAATGAAAAATGCTAAGCAACAAGAAGTGTCAGAAAGTCACTTGATTACTTTAAAGTCTAAGACTCCTGTATAGGAAACTGCCCAACTCAAACTCCTGAAACTCTATTTAAAGCCCAGTTAACTACTCCACCTTCCTACAGCCTTGAAGAATTCTGCTTTGCCAACTGTGAAATAGCATTTGCTGCGCTATTCCAGGTGAACAGGCTTTCATGACTTTCGTCCTCATGATTAAGTCAGAAGACACCAAGTGTCTGGGCTTGTATGTTTTGTATATTTTTATACAAATCTTCTCACCATTCTATTCCTGTGCTCTCCCATCTAATACAAAACCACCTCGTGGTATGATGAGTGTGCAGTTTTTAGCACCTGCTTGAATCCTCAGAAGTGAAAGTGCAGATCACAAAAAAAGATCCCCGGAATCCCAGGCAGTACATATGTGTCTGTAAAGAGCAAGAGATGAGCAGCCGAATGTTCAGTCAAGATTCTGGAAGAGGCAGCATTCACAAATGCTTACCATGGTGGATGAATGAGGGGAAGATAAGGAAGAACATATCTTTAATATCTTGATATTAAAGATGCTGTTTCAATTAGCATGATTAGCACAATAACTGTCAATTCTACCAGTTAAACAGTTTACAAAAAAAATCATTGAAAAAAACCCCGCGTCTTATTTCAACAAAGTAAGAGACTAGCTAGGGTCTTGAAAATCTATTTCTAAGTTCTCATGCTGCAGGAAGTACTGAAATGTAAGAAGACTTTCATATACAAATATAGGTTGAACTCATCCCATAATTGAGTCAGCCGTTTGAACTCAGGTCTTTGGGTCTTTCCCTGTAATTGATGTATTCCAATATTATTTTATTTTTCTGAAGATCTGACACAGTTCTTCAGCTCATGTGTCTGCATCAAATAGACGTCTTAGAAGAGTAGGCTATGGATATTTCAGTTCAAACATATCAGTTTTGGACTAATCGCGTAACTTAAGTTAGTCGTCATAAACAAGACAAAAGCCATTGTAGAGTTATAAAAACAAGGGTGAGTTTCACTGGGATTTATCAAACCGTAGACTGACTTCCCAGACAGTCACAGAGGAAAACATACAAAGCTTCAGGTCTGCAGAGAAAATGAAATGGATAGATCTCACGTGCAAACCAAGTCATCCTAGCTTCTAGTAATACCACCATGTGTATAAAATGCATTAATTGGGGTAGTCCAGATTGCATTGTAATAATGTCTGGCATTCAGCCTTGACTTTTTAAGTATGACAACAAATAATTTTATTAATTAGATATACAGATTACATTTCAGGCCACTGATTAACTGATTAACTCAGCAGCATTTTCATATATACATTACACATACTCCCATGATCAATATAAATAGTATGGCTATTATCCTCAATTTGATCCATCTCCCTAAGAGGTTCCTTTTTTTCCCTTTTACAATATTAATTGATAGGAAGGGGAGAAAAATTCTATTTAACAGAATTAAAATGGACAACACATTCTAGGGAAAAAAATCCTCCTGTTAACTCCAAACAGCAACATCAAAAGGATTCAAACCCTAGACGTCATGGTGAATTATTAATTCAACTGCAGGGAAATTCAACTACAGTATCAGCAGTTGCAAGCCAAGAGGCATAACTGGAAGCAAAGTCAACAACAGCTCAAGAAGTGCTGCTTCAGGTTATTGTTTCCACCCCTACACTTGCTCCTGGCCTTGACTCCCTTTGTTCTTGACACCTGTGATATCTTCAGTATGTTCCCCTCCTTCCCCCACTACCTTCTCTTCAAAGGGCATATGCTGCAGGAGCTCAGAGCAAGGAGGAAGCCCCCCTGCTTCTTGCTGCTCCTCCATCACTACCAGGGACCTCACTGCCCATGAGGAATGACCACACAATACTCCCCAAGCCATGCAATGAAGCCAAATCCTTCCCGACTGTCAGCGAAGTTAGTGATTCTCATTTAACTGACAGAAATTGAGTTGGGGTCATATCCAGCCAAGCTTCTCCTGCCAAATTCAAGCAGAACAAACTCATCAAAACTCTCCAGGTAAATCACTGCAAAAAGACGAACAAAATTTTTTCCCAAATCTATCTGAAATGGTAGCTGACACTTCCCAAAAGCATTTAGCCTGAGGGAGTTTCAGTATCTAGAAAATTTCTGCCAAAATGATTGAAACAAGCAAAATTTAAGACCCTGTTTTCCTTTAGTTCAGTGTGGCTGTCTGCAATGGCAGGGAGGGTCAGCTTTCATCAATGGGCAGGAAGAGCTTCTCCTGTAGAATGTTCTTTGTGCTTCATTTTTCTCACCTCACTCAGTTCAAGGACTGACAATGTTTGAAATCACCAAGCCAGCTGGAAGCTGACAAAGTAGGAAATCCTAGTACTCACTTCAATCCATAAAAATGAAGTTAGGGTAGGTATAGTTTTACACTCTTGAGGAATATGGACTGAAAATGAACTATTTGTTTCCCCTCCACACACATAAGTTACGTGAATTTCCTTTTAATAAGCAATTTCAGTTGAAATATTTTAAGAGAAATAAACCTAAGCAGCAGTATAACATAAGAACATACAACAGTTAAACTTCAGAATACCAGTTTTACCAGTCTTTCTTTGGAAGCTTGTCACAAACCGTAACTAGACCACATTGTTCACCAGTTTCTAACAACATGGAATATATAAATACAAACCTGAATAACTTACGAAAATGTTTGAATAATATTCATGTGTGTATTACAGCCTCTGAGGCATCAACAATGCCAGTTTAGTTCGAAGCTTTCACTTAAATAGAAGGTAACATGTTTTAATCATTATGAGCCAATAAGAACTAACCTGTTTAGGAAAATAACTGAAGTACTAATGCAAAAGTCAGATAAAATACATAATTTAAGCTACTGACTCTATGTTTTTAAAGTGCTGCATTTAAAGTTAATCTGCCCTGAGGCAGGCAGTAAATTGTAACTTAAATACACCGTCATTTTTAGACAGCAAACATAACAGGTGCAAAAAACCTCCCACAACATTTGTACTTATTTTATACCTCCATGATAAAAAGATATAAGCGCCCATTGCAGAATAACATGATTCAGCAAATAAAAAACAGCATGCACTCAAATCAATACTTTTAATATTTCTGTTCGCTAGTAGAAAGAACTAATGTTACTTACTGCTATTTCTCTGCATGCAGACATAGAAATTCCAGTACCTTCTATTTGCTTTAAAGCATAATCTTTATCATCTTTCCTGTGAAAGAAGAAAAGAAGTTTTTTTAAAAATAGCACCACGAATTCCAAAGTGAGCTCTTCACCACCATTCAGAAGACAGCTTCTAATTAATACAAGCTCTGCATCTTACTTTCTTTTGATCCTTTACTAGCTTAATGTCTGGATACCCAGCTAAACTATAATCTGGCCACACTGTCTTGGTAAAGCTAAAATATAAATTTGGTCTCACTACAGAAATAGGGTTTTTTTAAAGGCTTTTTTTATTTTAAATTCTGTGATAGTCATTTCTTCCATTCCTTCCTTCTCTTCTACAAAGAAAACAAACATTTAGAGTACATACTAAAAATAAGTCTAGATAGGGAAATATCTCCCATAAATGCAAGTCTTCTCCATATTTCAATGAATTCTTGAGTAGCCCAGAAGCAACATCACAGTAACAGTTATCTTTTCTTTCCTCTAGGTCACAAAATGTGTCCTAAAATTATGTTCCTACCAAACTAATACAACTAGCAAGACCAATAAGAAAACCCACAAGGTATTTGTGCCATCTGAAGAATCCGAAGAAATGTTTCTTCAACTTCAAATATGTGTAACGCTTAAGAAGAACACCACCTCCCCGTACTCTAAGCAGTTATGCACCTTACATTCATTTATTTAAAATGCCTATTAGTAGCTCCAGCTACCAAAAGCAAAATGAAGAAGAGATACACTGCAGCAAAAGACAACATTGAACCCTTGCCCATGCTCAGCCTCAAAGAGCTCAAATTTTTAAGAGATGGAGTGTGCTTCTCCTTCCCACTTGTGGGCTGGCATCCACAGCACTCCTGGGGGACATGGCACTTAACAGTTTTGCCTTCAGTATGTGGAGTGCTCCTATAGTCCCAAATCTCTNTGGCACTTAACAGTTTTGCCTTCAGTATGTGGAGTGCTCCTATAGTCCCAAATCTCTGGGTTACATAAGAATCCTTTTTAATTTTTAATGAATTCAGCTTTCACAGCTGTGAAGAGCTGCCCTGAAAAAAAGTGCAACTCAAACATCCTAAAGGCAAATAAAACAAAACTAGTAGTTAAGCACTTAAAACTTACGCACTTGTTTCTTCAAGCTTGCACTAAATATTTGCATTGAATTGCTGTATCCCTACCTAAAAGACACACTTCCCCCCTATTCATCGCTGCCTTTTTAATCCCTCAAATTATCAGGTCCCGTCCAAGAGATTTTTTCATTGGGTTCAAAGACAACCCACTGTCAGCAATAATCTTTCAAAACAAAGAGAGAAAAAGTGGGAGATTAATGGTCAAAATCTGAATACAGTTAATGAGGAGGAAAAAATGAAACAGCAAGTGGGCAAGAGCAGATTTCAATAAGAGAGCAATTACATATTTTCGGCAAGATAAAAGAGGGGAAAAGATACAAGGTCTGTCACAAACAGGAAAAAAATAGGGAGGACAACAGCAGAAGGCATTATAAAGGTTCCATAGAATAAAAACCTAAAACTTCCTTGTCAGGAAGAGAAAGAGCCAACGCTGAGCACAAATTCACATCAGGAATAGGGCACAATAATCCCCTATTTCTCACCTTTGAGGAAAACAAATTGCATGAAGCCCAAAAGCAAGAAACCATCATGGCATTAAGTATATAATTGAACTGTGCAACTCAAGGTGACAGATTCGTACAGAGATCAAAAGTATAAATGGATTTCAAACTGAATTACACATATTTACGGTGGACAGGGGAATATTGGACCGCTCCACAAGCGGCTACTGAACAGAATCCCAATCCATTTCCAGCACAGAGATTTCCTGTGCTGCTGACAGAAAAAGGTACATTTTCTCAGCCAGAAATCATTTTATCCTCTATCTGCCTCAGCTAGCAATGGCTCTTGGCTCTAACTGGACACAAATATGAAGCAAAATGGATTGGACTGGAGGTCATTCTCATTGCCCTGTGTGCTCATCTACTTAGTTTTCAAGGTGTTCGGAGAGATCTTTATTTCATGAGAAGTGCTACCACATAACTGCTGCTGTTACAAGAATCACCACCGACAGAATACGGAATAAAACGGGTCAGACTAAAGGTTATTCTCATTGCCCTGATGCTTATTTGCTTAGACTTCCAAGTTATTTTAAGAACTCGGTATAACCAGAAATGCTACCACACAACTGGTATTATTACAAACATTTCTGATAGCACCATCTACAAAGAAGCCTGCTTTACATTTAAGATTGTACAACTATTTTTAATAGATCAAATTTTTGCCAAATTAAGTCTGGACTAAAATTTTCTATACCAGATGGCAGACTTTCTCTGGAATTTTTTAGAAAAAAAACCCCAACAACATACTTCAGATGTTTCCTAGAACAAAACTGGAAGAACACATTTTCAGTTGTGTACGTTAACTCTTTCACAATCACTACTTTATGGCTGAAATTTGACAGGCAGGTTTAAGAATGTACCATTTGGTCTCCTCAAAACAACAGATGAAATAAGAAGTCACTGAAAATTAATCTTCTCATTTTAAAAGGCAGTTAAAGAACCGAGTTCCAGAGAACTGGTGACCAACCTTGCTCTGCCCATGCAGCAGCCCAGGACTGTGGGGAATTAATCCCTCACTTATCTGCTCTTCCCCGGCACTGCATGCAGGAACCAAGGGCAGGTGGCTTCTGCCCTGTCCTCAACCTACCCAAGCAGTTTAGAGGAAATATAAGCATGCTAAAAAGAAGGAAAAGAAACCACAATTTAGGGATAAAGCACATTTTTAGTGCCACACTATGCTCTCCTCCAGAGCCTGAAAAAATAACCAAAGACTTCCAAGATTTAAATTCTCCAAATTATGCATGCAGAGTTGAGATACAAAGTAATAAACTAATTACTAACCCTCTATAACATCTGTTCTATGCTGAGGTTGGTAACAGGCCATGGTTACCCATTAAACCATTAGTACCAGCTTTTCCATTAACAGAAGGAAAGCAGGAAAATCCTACTTCTACCCTTAAACCAAGTGAGATTCTCTTTATAAAGCTGAGTGTAATTCATTGGGAGATAACAAAACTGGGGGAACCTTTTTTAAAGGGAGTGGTAAGAGCTTACAAGAATGTTATAAGCCAAAAGAAAGGCCAAACAGAGTGACCAAGCTTGTTTTACACAACTTCCAAAAATATTTTGCCAATAGTCTGTTTAGAATCATAATACAGCCCTAATGGCTTCCCCATGGTTTTGGATATGGGCAATTTCCTTCTCTGAAGATAAAGAGATGTTCAATGGCAAGACAGAAAGAAGCAAACAATAAATAAAATAAAAAAAAAAAAGCCCTGTTAATAAACAGCCAACAGCCAACAAAATTGGCCACTTAGCAGCTTGTATTTTAAGCACACAGTAAGACTCAAAGCATAATTCAACTAAATTTCTTCCTTCTAACTGAGAGGTCCTGTTGGGAAAAACCTGTCCATTTTCTCTGCTGCCTGGGAATGAGACGTTAAGTAACTTCAGCAGCTCCTCCACCTACCAGCAGGCTTAGAAAAGCTGGTCAATCTGCAAACTTATTTTCACACCAATATATTCATACTCTCCTGCACTTAAGTAGGCTGGCATCTTCCACACAGTAATACTCCCCCCTAGTAACAGGCAGCTGCGAGAGCGGTAAGAATAAGAAAATTCACTTTGTACATGGCTGCTGGAAATAGCAGGGTTTATCGTAGTCAAATGCAAACTATATAACCTTGTGTAAAAATGTCATTTCCTGAGGGAAAACATTAACATCAGAGGCATAAACTTGAAAAAAAAAATGAGCAGCTGCAACACCACTTCCAGTGTACTTTAATAACAAGAACAAATGTACCGCAATATCACCATAAAAGAGCTCAACTATCTAGTTTTGGTCCTACAGCTTGAATAAACTAAAACTGAAAACGCCACCTTTCAGGGAATTAAGCTACTGAGTATTGTAATGCTGTTTCCAAATATTAATATCTTTGTTAAGTTCTACTGAATTTGGAAGTACAATGGCACCATAGGAAACTGTCGGTCTGTCTGGGAAAAAAAAAAATCACAAGGAGTAGGAACAGATGCCTGCTGAAGGCGAGCACGCTGCAAAGCTTTCTTAGTATTGCTAGCCTTTATTTAGAAGGATACTTTTAAGCATAAATATGTTCAGCAAGTGGAAGAAAATATCCTACACATGAAGAAAAAGAAGGCTTATAACCTAAAAGGCAGTTTAAAAAAATTCAGTTCTGTTATTTCATCTCTTATATCATATATTTTGTAGAAATGTATTGGCACAACATTATAATATATCCTTTATTCAGATCACTAGTTCATCTTAAAATTCAACTGAGTAATAAAAATAGCTCAGTAAAGTACTGAAGCCTTAAAATCAGTGGTCACAATTCTAAATTTACATTACCATTTAAAAAATATCTCAAACTCAAAATTAACTGGTCACAACTTAGGAATAGTTTTGTCTTTAAAAACAAGGAAATGTAAAACTTGCTTGCAGTTAAACATCTGAGGGAAATTGGCCCTGCTGTCTTACAGCTACCACAGGCAACTGTAAATGCAGCATCCATTCTGCAGAAAACTCTAAGGAACCTGTTAATTGTTTATGGTTATAATTCCCTACAGAATACAAAAATCCTGATAATTAAAAGGTAAGCCCATCAATAGATAACATTTTTTTTTTAATTCTATCCTTGAGAATTCCATTATCATCACTGTAGTAGAAGTAACACATCCTGAGTCAGTACAACTGTCGCACTGTTGATGGAGTGATTCAGGCTCAGCAATACTGACTCAAAATTCTCTGACTGCATTAAGCACGGCATTTTGATTTTACTAGCCAAAACTGGATTTGTGCTGTAGAGCATCTTAGCTTTGAACAACTCACCTCAATGAATGCTGAATGACCTTGACCCCTAAACTATACAAACAGTAGCACATCTTCACTATTAAGAGCAAAAGACAGACAGAAGCCTTCTTATGTGGTAGGGAGCCGGGCAAGGCAAAATACACCAAATGCTCTACTACCTACCAGGACTTCAAAAAAAGGAACCAGATAAATCAGAGGTCTTATTATAATTTACTTGTAAGTCTTAGAATAGTGTTCAACATCAAAGATTAAATTTAAACTACAAATCAAGAGAAAGATAACATGGCGTATGTGGTATTCAAGTTAGTTCTTCTTCTTTTCTCCCCTAAGTGCTTTACTGAACATAGAAAATATACAGACTTACTCCAAATGCAGATTTGAGATGTTCTCCGCAGGAAGAACTTAGCAAAACACCCAACTATAGGTTAGAATAAGAAAAGCAGAACACCTACGAGAGTAAATTATAACATTTAGGAGACTGACTTGGCATTTTCATTTTGCGACATGATCCCCTGCCTCCTCCCCCAAGTCACAGAAATGTTGCTTTTTGGTTTTAAATAAATTAAAATCAGCCTGGTACACACATGACATTCAGTAAAGTCAACAGAAAGAAGTAGTAACTCAGTTCTCTGGAAGTATATGAATACACAAATTCAATTTTTGAAGCTGAAAGGTTTTATACATTCATACTACGTGCCAAAAGAACTGCTATACACAGTTCTTATAAGCACACACTTATATACACACTAAAACAACACATGGTTTTCTAGAAAATGCAGCAAGACGGGGACAGACTGGTACCCATTTAAATGGTGACTTGGAAGAATAGAATTACCTCTTTTTCCTCTTCCAACACCACATGGCACCAAATAGCCTTGCCTGAATAAGATATTTATACCAGGAGTTCTATTTATTTTTACATCTTGTTTCTTTTAACTACAAAACCAGAAAATTAATGTGGTGGAGAACCAAGTGACAAAGGACACAAAAGAGGTTGACGTTCTTAGTGCCTTCCTGGTATTGGTTTTTACATCATGGTCCACTCGTAG
This sequence comes from Tringa tobata, assembly GCA_033628505.1. Taxonomy (NCBI): domain Eukaryota; kingdom Metazoa; phylum Chordata; class Aves; order Charadriiformes; family Scolopacidae; genus Tringa; species Tringa tobata. The sequence continues at coordinate 652,422 of JAHREE010000076.1, forward strand.
AACCCACCACATTCCCAAGGCTAGTGGCACTGTCCTAGTGAAAGCAAGTGGAGAAAATCAGATTAGAAATGACTTCAACAAACTGGATACACACACAAGTCCATGTGACCAGGTGGGCTGCATTCAGGGATGCTTAACTTGAGCTGGCAAATGTCATTGCTAAGCCACTCCATCATCTACAAAAGGTCATGGTGATCATGGCAGGTTCCCAACGACTAGAAAAGGGCAAATATCAGAACCCTCTTCAAGATGGGATAAAAGGTTCAATGATACTATAGGGTAATCAGCCCAACCACAGTCCTTCAAAAAGTTACGCAGCAAACCCTCCCGGGAAGCTATTTTCTAGCACATGAAGGAAAAGAAATGACTGTAAACACCTAGCAAGGATTTTCCAAGCAGGAGTTATGCCTTAACAACCTGACTTTCCCATAGGAGAGGACTAGCTCTGTGGACAATGGAACAGCACCAGATGTTACCTTGACCTTAGCAATGCTTGTGACATGATCTCATCGTTAACTCATAGCCAAATGAGAGAGACAGCTTGGACAGCTGAACTAAAGAACAGATGAAAAATCAATTGGACTGCCAGACTTAATTGGTTGTAATCAATGGTACAAATCCAACAGGCTGACAGTTACCAATGCATCCCTTAGGGGCAGATACTGGGGCTGATATAACATCTCCAATGGTATAAACGGACAATGGGATGGAGGGCGTCCTCAGCAAATCCACAGACAACACTAAACTGGGGACAGCAATTGATACAATGAGGAACCGAGCTGCCATTTGGACCCCAACAGACAGGAAAAATGGGCAGACAAAAACTTCAGAAAGTTCAAAGACAAGTGAAGACACATCTCTAGTTTGGAATAACCCCATGCAACTGGACACGGTGGCAAGTGGGTCAAAAGCAGTTTTACAGAGCAAGTCCTGGGGTCCTGCTGGACAAACTGACCATAACACAGCAATGTGACCCTGTGGCAAAGGCAGGCAACCACATCCTGGGCTGTATGAGAAAGAGCGTACCCAGCAAGTGGAAGGAGGTGATTATTCCCCTATATTCAGCACTATGAAACTGCATCTGGGAGCTCCATATTCACTTTTAAAGGTTTTCCAGTACAAGAAAGACACAGTGAGCAAGTCCAGCAGAGCACCACAAGGAGTCTGAAGTGCAAGACACATAAGGAGAGGCTGAGAGAGCCAGGTTTGTTCAGCTTTCAGAGAAGTCCAAGGAGGGACCCTACCACTGCCTTCAGTTAGCTAATGGGGGGGTACAGGGAAGAGTCAGACTCTCCTTGGAGGAGCCTGGCGAACAGATCAGAGGCAGCAGCCACAAGTGGCAGAAAGGGAAATACCAATTAGATAGCATAAAGAAAAAACCAAACACAGATAGTCAAAAAGTAAAGAGATTTGACTCTCCATGTTCAGAGATATTTAAAACTCAGCTGGGTAAGACCCTGAGCAGCCTGGGCTAATTTCAGACTTGGTCCTGCTTTGAATGGAAGGTTGACCAGGTGCCTTCCAGAAGTCCCTTCCTACCTGAAGTATTCTATGTGGGACTGTAAAATAAACTACATTACTTATGATTCAACTGAGACTCCAGGGAGTTTCAAAGCTGTCTAGTACATTCATTACGTATTTTCAAAGCACACAGCTTAACACATACTTAATACTGTTTTCCAAGTCTGACAACTTTCCCAAAACTTAGCGAGGAAAGAAACAGGGCAATTCTGGATGTGTACATAACTTTGAAGACCATTTTCTATAGAGAGATTTAAAACTTTTCATTTTCAATGTAATTTAGATTAGTACAATTACACTTTGAATTTTATCTCTTATTGGAACAGAAATCTTTATTTGGTATTTAGAGGTTGTTCTAATATTTGCAATGTGTGCAACAGTAACTGTTTCTTAAAAAAGGAAGTAATTCTATGGCTCATTGTAGAACTAGAGCAATGCACAGATATTGCTACACCCATTTTTGTCAGAAAGTTGCAGCTAAGTTCTACATCCACCGTAGAAATATTATATTAACTAAACCTGCTCACCATTGCTAAAACAATAGATGTTTTCAAAATACGGAAACAATATAAACTAGAATTATGTCATTGGAAACAATATAAACTAGAATTATGTCATTCACCTATAGCTGTTTGAGGGTCATTGTAGTTATATATAATGCACAGAGCACTAGTAAATAATTTCCAAAATGAGATTATTCCAAAAGTACTTAATTTTCCAATCGCCACTTGTTGCGAGAGGGTCTTTTTTGTTTTGAGAGCAAACAAAAAACACATTTCAGTTATATTAGCTAAAATAAGTTGGATGAAGCAAGACCAGAAGCTCAAATTACTGCTTCTTCATTTGAATGAATTTTAAAACATTTTTAAAAATGGGATAGTTCTATAGCATGCATTAAACCTACAGAAAATAGGTTAAAATTATCTTCTCTGTTATAAACTGCCTGCTACACAACCAAAGCATGACTATTTTTAAAAGTTTGGATTTATTCAAGCCCCGAGTATTTAAATATATTTGAAATCAGCTTAAAGTTTATCCCATCATAGATTCTAGCTTGCTCCTTTCAGAGAAGAAATCTGACAAAAGTCAGATAAAAACACAGATTCTGTTGTGAAAGCCTCTTACACATAAATAAATGAGAAAGGATCTTAATAATGCAATCCAGCCAGAAAAGCTAGGAGTCCAAGCTTTTGTCAAGGATTTCAGCTCAAAAGAGTAGTTCACAACTGTTCTTCTCTCCTCTATGAAGTTACCTGTGAAGGCCTCCCATGAAGAGGTGAAGAGAATAAAGAAGAGCCGGTATTAGTTAATCTGCAGACAAGGATAAATACAGTTCATAAAATAGAGTGACTACTTATATATTTGGGCTTGCCACCAGAAACAGTGCATTGCACCTGTTACAATGCGGCTGCCGGCATCAGTACATGCTTTATGGCTTCACACACTTGGAACATGGCTCACTCCCAAAGGGGAAATTTCAGACTGTTTCCATATTTCTACAGTACCAAGTGTCGTCTACTTCTCTAATTTCAGACATGAGACATGCAAGAAAAATGTGAATCAAAAAAAAACGCATGGAAGCATGTTTAAAAAGACACGTAGTGAACAACTGTCTAGAATCTGCAGGAGGTGGATCCATTGCCTGCAAACAATGCATCCCAGAGGTTGGTGCACACCCCGGAGCAGAGCTGGTCCAGCACCCAGGTTTCCAGATGAGCAGGAGGCATGCTCCCCGGCCAACACCACCAGCCACCCAGGGAGTCAGTGCTGGTCGAGACCCTCACAGCAGCTCCTGAGAAGCCACCATCTTCTCTAACAGGAACAACTTCCACAGGCACTTCTTCATTTCCATTACAGATGCTGATTGCAAGGACCCTCACAGAATATCACTCTCACAGAGTGATATGGGGTTGGAAGGGACCTCTGGAGATTATCTAGTCCAACCCTCCTGCCAGAGCAGGTTCACCTAGAGCAGGTTGCACAGGAACATGTCCAGGTGGGTTTTGAATGTCTCCAGAGGTGGAGACTCCACCACTTCTCTGGGCAGCCTATTCCAGTGCTCTGCTACCCTCAAAGTGAAGAAGTTCCTCCTCATGTTTAGATGGAACTTATGTTCAAGTTTGTGCCCATTTCCTCTTGTCCTGAAATGGTATTCCTCTTGCCCATTGATACTGGTATGTAACTGTTATCAGCAATACCTGCTACATCTTGCCTGGTCTCATAGAGAGAATACGGCAGACTAAATTACGGTAAAATTAGTTTAAGGCAAAAAAAAACTCAACCCAAAACCAACCAACCAAAAAAAAAACCCCACAACACCACCATGGATCACATTCTTTATCTCCCAAGTTCCTTATGGTTTGCTTCTACAGAGTGCAAGAACAACTACAGGTGAGCACCACAGGTCAAATCCAGGACCCCAAATATTAATTTCCCCTTAAGATCGTAATTCTGGAGACCAGCTGAGCAGAAACATATTAGCAGGAAAGCACCTGCTACATGCTTGCCCATCTTACTTTACCTCCTAAAGACCTGCTAGAGTTAACTGTCAAAGACAGCTGGATGATCCTCTCGTATGACCCAGAGCAACCGCTCCTGCTAATCAATACAGCCCTTAATTTTATAAAGTCATGTTGTAGATTACAGCTACATCGATCCAAGTTTCAAGCAATGCACTGTATGATTACAGTAAGTTTTGGTGAGTTTTGGGAAGCGTTTGCATAGTTATTTCATTACATTTAAATAAATGGCAAAACTCTGAGAAGTTGACAGAAACTTCATATCTAATTGTAATTACCCTGCTGTTCTCTCCTTTCCCTCTTTTTTCCAGAGATGCAACAAAAATATATTACTATCTTAATGCTAGGCAGCGATTATCTTCAATAATTTGTCGATAATTTCTAGCTGAATTAAAATTTAAAGAAGGACTGACAGAAAGAACACATTTAAATGTAAATATTAAACAGCCCAGCAGAAGAAAAAAAATAAAGGCTTATCTCTAAGGTAACATTTTAAGAAATTTGCAAGGTTAGGAATTCTTTTCCTTTTAAAGACATGTACATGATGCACAAAAAAGCAAAAAGGTAAAAGACAGCATTCAGAAGCAGGAAGAAAAAGCCAGTTTGTGCTATTTCTTGCTGCTACTGGGGTGCTTTAAGACAAAAAAAAAACCCTTACAAAAGGATAGAAGAGTACAAGGAACACTGTGACTGAAGCATGTTTCATGGAATTGGATCTAAATTTACAAGATGTCATGTGAAAATATAAACCCGCGTTGCCCACCAATATGCTAACACAGAATTTACTGCAGGGGAAGATGCACTAACAGAAATGAATTTAAGGGTCTAACTTTTATTAAGGGTCTAACTTTTTCCATCCACAAAATACTCACAGGACATGGCATGATTGTTGTGCCAGAACAGCATCATTATTCTTATCAGATAGGAAGGCTTATGCTGAGAAGATTTTCTTCTTCAAAACAAATCTTTCAGCAATCAGACCTTTTCATGGGTAAAGAAAAGGTCATTTCCCACAGCTGGAGGAAAAACCATTAACAGCAAGCCAATAAACACTAGTGCTTCTGAGACAGCTGATACTATGTGGTGAACAGCAATTACTGATTCACTTTATTCCATTTGTTCTTTGATTTTTTTTAAATTAACACCTTTCACCACAACATGTAGTTTGGCAAGAAGTTCAAAGTAAGCAACTAAATTCAATGATACACTGTACATGTGGTTCTTCTGATCTAAGAATTTGCTGCTGTCAGAAGAAAAGCCTTTTCTTGACATCTCTGCCTTCCTGTTCCTAGCCAGAAAATCCCTCCCCTTAACACCAGCTCTGATCTGTCCCACACTCTTCCGCGACATGATTTACCTCCTGCATTCAGCAAGTAGTTATCCATTTCTTTGTTCCCAGGTTAACAAATTCTGTTGGTCTACAGTGGGACATGAGTGTCAAAACCGGCACCAAAGTACATGGTAAGACAAGGAGGGGACGAGTAGAGGAAAAATAGAGATGAAGAAGAAAAGCAAGATGCCCTGCACTTCACTCCTCACTTTCTGGTGCTAGTGAAACCACAGGGAGTACAGCTGGCCATAGTTTAAAAAAACCCCAAATAATAATAAGACAAACCCTCCCAACCCACCTAGCCCTGCAATTAACTCCAGCGCAGAACTTCAACAGAAGCAAGGTTCAGCATCCTCCCCTCTCTTCTCTCACACAAAATTATCCTTTGACAGCCAGCCTAGAAACAAATTTTTTAACCATACAACTATGAAGATCATTCCTACGAGAAGAACAGCTACCAATAGNATTTTTTAACCATACAACTATGAAGATCATTCCTACGAGAAGAACAGCTACCAATAGCAATGCTTTGAGAAATTCTACACTGATGGGCAGCAATGCCTTGCTCTGGACTCAAAGCTCTGAGCTGCTTTATTAAAGCACACAGCAATCTTACCAGTATTTTATTTAAAGCACTACATGAGTTACATATGCAAATTCTCTACAAAGTAAAAGATCGCTCTACTTCATTTGCACTTTCCTTCTTCTCTCAGATTCCTCTTAAGTCACCTCAATATTTGTACTTCAGAAACTAGAAGTTGCATAAAGACAGTACACGGTTTCAAAGCATCTGTTCTGAAAAGCAAACAAGCAGAATTAAAACACTGGTCTAAACTTCAGAAAACCATAATTTCATTAACCTGTATTTTTGGTATATTTTTCTTCAGTAGTCAAATCTGTGAAATTATTTGGTTTACAGGGAGGAAACAACATATTTGCTGCTTTAAAAAAATTTTTATCATTAGAAGCTTTGAGTCATAAATTGGTCTAACAGTCACAAAGATACTACAGGTTCACAGATATTTTCTTATTTAATAGCCCTTAACAGATTTATCTTTCGTAAACGTATCCAGTCACTGAACAACTGTTTCCTGTCTTCTCGATGACACTCAGGATTTGAGTCCTTGCCCCTCACTCTCGCAAATACAGAAGAGTCCTTGTCTATGGGAACAACTGAAGTTTTCACAGCCACTACTCCACACTTCTAAGTATCCTTGTTGGCCTTCCTTAAGTATATTATACCCCGCCTGGGATGAAGGAATTAGAAGCACCTACAATACTGAAAACAGGATTTGCAGCAACAATGGCACCGTGCTTTGTGCTCTGCTCCATTGCTATTAAATCCTGTGATTCTCTCTGCTTTTGAACATTACCTGCACTCAGCTGGCACTTTTACAAAACTGTCATTATAAAATTTTTTTCTTAAGTAATAATAAATTCAGAGGCTACCATTGTTTGAGTAAAAAAAGGACCATTTTCCCATACACATCACTTCACTGAGTATGATATATTATTGGAGAAGGACTTTGTGATATCGAGGGCCAAGCTTTCACAATCAGTCCCTGCCTTCGCTATCCCAAGTAACTCCCTCTCAGCAGCAAAGCTGTTTTCCCAACTATTTATGGCAAGTGATTTCCAAACAAAACTTTTGAGTAGCACAGATTCACAAGAGATACCACTAATGACCTCTTCTCATTATTTCACATTTTTAATCCGGAGAAGGACCGTGTCCTATGTTCAGCTTAAGTCTTCAGTAGGTGACTTCACAGAATGCCTTTTGGAAATCTAGACAGATTACATCAACTGTGTTGCCTTAACCTATATGTTAACCCCATCAAAGGATTTTAATAGATTTAGGAGATGCTGAACGTGTTTCATAAGGCTGTTGTCTCTTGACCTCAGCACCTTTCATGTGTCCATGATCCCTGCTCTCGGTTCAGCTTACTAGTTAGTAGTTTCCACTCTTTCAATAACTCCTTTGAAAAACTGATCTCACCGCTGCCCTTTTCCAGTCTTCTATGACTGAGGCTATTTAAAGCACTGGGTTATACTTTCTGGTGAGGAATTTGCTTATTTCACTCTTGAACTCCTTCAGATGTGTGAAAACATCTCATCTTGACAACTGACTGCCCTTCACTTCAGTTTGTTCAAACAGCTCCTTCCCCAAACACTCCAGTTTGAGACAGATCGCCCGACTCATTCCTTTACCTCCGATTCTTTAAGTTCTTTCACAATGCACAGACAAAACCAAAGATTTTCTCCTGCTGTCACTTTATCTTAACAGTCCTTCTATACTTCACTGGTCCCCTGGTCCTACAGACAGCGTTGTGCTACTGATGCATTGGAAAAGGAGGAGGGAAAGGAAAATTAATTTCATTCCCTTCTCAAAGAGTTTCTTAGGTTGGGGAGAGATGGGGGGAGCTTGTGTGTAATTTTGAGGGCTTATATGGGGGAGGTTGCCAAGGGGGGCTGTTGCACTACAGTTCTACATTTAGCCTACCATCACTTTCCTTCTTTTCTACATTCACCACTCACAGAAGACTTAATTTTTCAAACATATTCTCACTCCCAAGGGCTTCCTTTATTCTATTTGGCCATGTCACATTTTTTTTAATTGATGATTTTTGCAGTGTGTCTAGATGAGTGACACGTACTCACTGAGAGCCCAGAGAGGTTTCAAAATTGGTTCCCGAGCAGCTTGCAACATTTCACCTTCTTGGCTCTCTTTTAGCTTTAAGAAGCCTCCTCCCATCACCACCACCTCCCTTTATCCTCTTTTTTCTTTTTTTTTTTAAACTGAAGTAGTACTTCAAGCAGATTTCTTAACCTTGTATAGATTCAGCATCCCTCCAGTAGCAAAATACAAACCATGTCTGTCATAGACCACCCTCAGTAGTAACAGTTTGAATCTGCTCTTTCATCCTGCTGAGTCCCAGTTGATTCTCCTGTTGCGGCTGTTTCAGTAAGTAGCTACTCACTGCCTCAAAGTTTTGTCTTGGCATCCCTCCCCGACAGAGCAGCCACCTAAATGAAGTGAGCCTAACGAGCTGTTCATTGCAGTATTTTCTGCTTTGCAGCCTCTCTGATCTCACACAGCACAGGCAAACCAATCAGGCAGATGGAAATGCAGCCCTAACACTATTTTTCACCCTTATATTTGACTAGAATTCCACCTATAGAACCTTCAGTGTAGCAATAGCTACTGTTTGTTGAGTCTTTCAGTATCTGACACTCATCTGGCAGAGTCAGATAAGCTTCCAGTTGAGCTTTTATAAAATTGAATTAACATAACAGTGAATGGAACTGCTAGCACATTTAGTTGTGAGGGGTTGTTTTGTTCAACCCTGCTTAAACAGGATTGACGGTCACCCAGAAATAAAAGAGAGAATTTGAAGTCCAAGCAGTTCAAGTACAAAAAGTTAGATAAGATTCAAATTACGCTTGGGGACAAATTTGCCACCTTGCATTCTTGAAGTCCACCCAGGTAGAGGTTGCTCCAGTTGCTTTTGTTCTGCTCCATACCCTGCACATTAGCTCCCTGAGAACAACAGAGTTGATGAAACCTGACTTTCCAAGGCTTCGTTGTGGGATTATCCAGTGTCTGAATGCAAACTGTCATTGAAAGTACACCTGCAGGTAGGACTCCCCCTCAAAGTGGGAAGGCTATTCCGCTCCCAGAAAACACACTTTGGCTAGAAACACAAGGTGAAATTCAGGGGGTTGCTGCAATTCACATCCTTTTGTATTCCAAGTTCTCAGCTGCACGTATTATTCACGCAGACAGTAATGAATTGAGTCTTCTTTTTTAGTGCAACTCTCAAGTGTCCTTTATTCAAATGTCAACATCTTGTACGCAAGGTGTTACAAGCGCACAGCACGGAGCTTTCCCAGAAAAACAGGCAGATTGTTTCAATGACCTTTAGTTGTGTTCCTCCCTGTTCGCAAAACATGTGCATTTTTTCAAGACTAATTTTAATTTTGGATGTTTAGGCTATCATCTGTAGTTGAGAAAATCATTATGTTCTCTTGAACATTTTGTCCTTTAAAGAAAATATCTGCAATTTCAATCCTGGCTTATAATTCTTTTCCTGCAAATTCTAAACTGGTTGCACAATATGTTTTGCCATATTACCACTTACCACACAAGGTAGTTAAGATGCAGTTGAATACAAACTGCTGCCTAAGCAGCAGTATCTTTTTGCTCAAATAGCACACATAATTTTACAAGGGACTTTTTGGCATCCCGACCTTCACATGCTTAAGTCAATCTTTCACTAGGACATGCAAAACACATGCAACTGGGCAACATCGGTAGAACTCTCCATAAAAAACCCAGAATATTAAACTGTCTCTCCAGTACCTTTCCTTCAGTAGCTTATATAGCTACTAAATACTTCACATGCTTCTGTACAAAATTTAATATATTTATTCAAATCGCTATTTCTCAAATGGGAAGCCTACAATACCCAAAAGTTAGCAACTAGTTCACAAGTGGCCTTGTACTTAAAAAATTGTAGCTATGAATAAAAGCTACGCTGTAATCCCCAACATGCTATTATGGGGGCTTGACAAGGTCTCAGAAACCATTTGTTGAGCCTCGGAGAAGACAAGAGAGAACAGCAGGCTGGCCAGCCAGAACACAAAACCCTCCTGCATGGTTATCAGCCTGCACGGAGCAGTAACAGGCAGCATTACTTGCCAAGCTCCCAAAGAAAAGATGGGGGGCTCCGGGGGGAGGAGAGGAGCACGAGAGCTGGAGCACTCTGGGATGAAGTCTGAAACTGAAACCTTATTCCCATCCATTCACACAAGATGGGCTTCTCTACTTTAAACTCGACACTGCCTTACAGTGGAGGGATACCCAAAAGAAAGCCTTTTATTAGCAACAAAGTTAAGTACCTTGATGCTTCTGCCTCAGCTTCATCCCTTACTTGAACAAACTGAGACAAATTCTGTATTGAATCTTAAAGAGCATTTCAAAGACTTAAATTAACAGAGGAGGGGCAACTGATTACCATCATCTACATGAAGTCAGAATCCACAATTCTGAGTATTTTATAATATTACAAAACCAACTGCTGGCTTGCTTTGTTAATATTTTAAACAAGCATAAATGAGAGAGCCAATTATATATTGATTGAACATAATCTTCATAGGCTTACTCAATTTCAAAATGAGAATTTTAAATGAGATTTGACATCCCTTTCGCATGGGCCCTTTTGTCATATTTCAAATGTTTAAGAACTGGCAGTTCTTCTCCCAACACATGCCCAGAAAGCACAACATTCTTACCTCAAATCATTTGAGCTGATCAAATCTAAGATTCTTTATGGCAGCAGACTGGCAGAAGTCATGCAGATGACAACTTTCGCACAACACGATATTTACCTCATCCTAGGAAAAAGCCCTAGCTACAAGCAAACTTCCAGTCCGAATTCGCATTTAGACAGTAGATAATTCCACAGTAAAGCAAAGAGCCTTGCAGAGAGGAAAAAAAAAAAACCACAAAACTAGGTTTCATAAATGCCATTACTCACACAACTACTGTACAAGCTACAAAATGTTGCAGCCAGAAGTAGTGCAGCCTGTGTGACTTTAAGACAGCAAGGCTGCAAGTCCATCTTCAATTTTCCACTGTCTCAAAAGCAGTTAGTAACTCAGATCTCTTTATACAAGGACTCTGTACAGCCACAGAATTCTTTGGGTTTTAACCCATTTTCAGAAATACAGAGGTCATTGTTATGTGTAGCTATAAAATTAATATTCTTCCTTTTTTTTCCTATGGTTAAGACATTTCTGATGTTTTTTCAGAAATATTTGAAACGTGTTATTTTTCACAGAATAGTTATCACATGCAGAGACCACAAACAGTATTGCTTAAAATCAACAAAAAGGTTAAGGAATACACCAAGATATTCATTCAACTACAGGTTATTCTTTTAGTATCTGCACCGGCCAACAACGGTGCTGTAGAAGCATGAAACGTGTTAGAGCCTCACCACACTCACCCTTAAAAGCAAGGAAGACACAATCACCACCAGCACCTTTAAAAAAAACAAAACGAACAAAAAAACAACCAAAACATTTTATCAGCTACAATGAATTGCTTTCTCAAAAGTCTGCTTTCAACCAGCTCACTAAGGAACCGCTACTGCAGCACAAATTACCTTCACTGTGTGTACTTACCTGTTTATCTACCTGAACTTTTGTCCTCTGAGTACTTTTCTTCAAATGCACAAGATCACATTCATCTTTTAATGCTACTATTTTATTCCTGCTCTCAGATGTAAGGGGCTCCTTCTAGCCCAGGTCAAGGGGGTTTCCACCATTTCTATCAGGATTCTCAAAACTCAATGCTGGAAACAAGAGCTGCAAGATCTGTCCTCTTAGTCCATGAGACCTCCAGGACCCATTTTCCTCTCTCCTCTCTCCTGCCTTATTTGTTCCCTGAGACAGAAACCCAACAATAATCTACACTGATCACTGATTTCAGCCCCCTTAAAGTTTCCAACTCCATAGTGTCTTTCCCTGTCTCCAGACTGTTAACACAAAGAATCCACAAACGTGTGCTTTCCCATGCAGATACTATGCCCAAACTCTGAGCTGAACCCTGCAGAACCTTCCAGACACCTCTACCTCTTTCCTCACCTTCCCCTGAAGAACAGTTTAGCTCCAGTTTCACCTCCTCTTCCTTAGTAATGCATGGCCTAGAGTGTCCACCACTTTTTCTTCAGTGCACTCAACTGTACATATTCTGCACTGCCATCCCAGGAGCAGACAGTGCAGTACATTGCTTCCAGCATGCCACTAGACATCTTGATATCCATGGATAGCCCATGTTTGCCTTTCATCTCTACCACTTACTTCTAGGACATAACATCACCCCAAAGTCCACTCATTTGGGCATTGTTGATAACTATATGCAGTCTTCATGTGCGTGGGCAAGGAAATGGAGCAGGCTCTTCTGCCCTGAAGTTCCCTCTGAATTTTTCAGAAGCTTGTAAACATAAACAGGACAAACCAGACAGTAATCATTCTCCAACGTGACTGAAAAATGCAACACAATAGTTCCTAGAATTTTGCGGTAGTCCATCAAAAAAGTTCTTGCTTACTAAAAAGTACATGATGCACGAGAGCCCATTTTAGCACATACAAGAAGGGACAATTAAATCCAAATAAACACAAGTACCGACTCTCCCCTACAGTTTGCTTTCAGTCTTGATGTTCTGTAGTCATTCATGTTTGCCAGTCATTTCATTATTTTCATATTAATTTCATACTAGCATAATGTGTACAAGAACTAGGATGGCATTAGGCTTGACACTGGAAATCAGGAGTTTTCTATATATGGAGGAGTGTAGAGGAAGGAGGACTATTTGGGAAACTTCAATTGTCTGTCTGTAACCAATGCCACTTTTGTTTTAAAAAAACATAACTTTTTGTTTGGTTGGGTTTTTTAGTTTAGGGTTGGGGTTTTTTGTTTCTTTGGGTTTTGGTTTGGTTGTTTTGGGGAGATTTGTTTTGGGTTTTTTACGCTCTCCAAAGAGAACACACTACCAGACCATTCAGTTATTTATGTCTGTCCCTCCTTCTGCCCACCTCCAACCAGCATACCCTGTAAGAGCACCACTGTGACAAGTAGCTATCACGCTCTGCTGGTTCCAAGGTAGCTATGAAAGGAAGCCAGAGAAGTCCTATCAGTCATACTACAAACTCTTGTGGGAAAATTCAGATTAACATCACACTTCGAGAAAAAAGGATTATCCTCTGGAATTACGAACCAGAGCCAAGTTTGAAAAACAGGCTTTACGGGAAAAATATAGACAAGGCAAACATTTTACTCTAAGATGAAAAAACAGCATAGCAGGCAAATGGTAAAGACTGAACATTGCACTCATTTTCCCAGCACAGAACAAAGGAGATCCTGTGAAGGGTATGAGGTGATTCCTTTTGGAGCTCTAGCCCAGCATTCCAGTATTTCTGCTAAATAAAAGAAAAAAAGATACTGGTTGCCAATTGTTAGGACCAATACTTATGAGCCCGCTTTCCAGTTCTCAATAAACTAATGTTTAACTCCAAATAAAAGATGATGAAAGGAGACAGTACCCTTCTGGAACTGGAACTGCACATAACAGTAATAACCACAGCAGAGGTGGGAAGACACAGTCCACGCCAGCAGCACATACGTTGCCTCACGTGCTCGGTTGATCCAACTACAGCAGCCCAGTCTCCATCCCATGTAATCACATCTCCATAATGATAAGGATCCATAGTAGAAAAAAAAATCCTGTTTCCAAGAAAGCCGTTGGGGGACGGAGGGGCAGTGAGAGGAAGAAGTATTTTGTTTAGGAGATGCTGCTACCTGAACATTTGCAATTTATGTCCTGCTTCTCATTGTGCTCTTACTTGTGTACGGAAAATTATTTTGGTGGAAGATGGAAACATCTTGGTGTTAACTGGCTATTCAGAATGATCTACTTCTATTACTATTTCAGGGACACTAATGAATGGCTTATAAATCAGTATGTTCAGAGAGATAGATTTTTATAAACATCTTGATACTCACAGTGGCACAACAATCACCTTTTAATGCCAGAATGGGTGCATCTGAGCTGCAACTTGGAGGTCTTGTCAAGTGCGTATCACATGTTGGCTGTTGTTGCACGCTGTTGGAGTAACATCTCACCAAACACAAATGCAAGCCACTGTACCTTCACTGTGTTTCCACTGCAGTTTCCAAATATCAGCACAACTAGAAGAATCTATTCTTAAGAAACAGGAGATTTTTCACAGTTTCTGCTACAGCACTCCGCAAATTACAGCCCTTCAGATTCCAATGTTAATAAAGGACATCTCCATTGCTTTGTGGTTGGCTTGGTTTTTGTTGGTTTTTTTCTGTATTTTGGGTTTGGGTTTTTTTTTTAACTTCTAAAAGACTTTAAAACAGAAGAATCAAAGAATACTCAAGAGCTAGTGAACAGACTACCTCACCATCATTTGGCCGAAAGCAGCATTCTCTGATGACATGCACCTTCTCTATAATCAGCATCCTCAAAAACCATGCCCCGTTCCCTCACGGGAAACCAAGCACAGCAGTACATGCCTCCCATTATTTACATATATTATTCTAATTCACAAATCCAGAATAAAAACAGATACAGATCTTTAGTGTTTTCGCAACGCTATTCTCACACCTTCCTCTCTGCACTTGTCAAAGGCTTCAGGCAGGAATGAAAAACTGACTCACGGCTCCACCAGCTCCACCTTTGCTGCTGGCTACGAAAGTAAATCAACACATCAGTGACAAGACAACAAAAGATCACACCAAATAAAGTCCAAGAGCCACAGAAGGACTCTCTCAACAGCATGACCTTAAAAACCTATAAAGCTTAGAGCCACCTAACTGGGTAAGAAGAGAAAGAAGCAGATGGGAAGAACAATTATATGAGCGGTTTACCAGAAAAATTAAAGAGCACAAGACTTCATGCAATACATCATGCATACCTCATTATGTAGATACAGTTTAATTAGGAACTTTCTAACTACTGTGGTAATGGATCCAAAACAGATCCAGGGCATACATTTTAACAAGATAATACCACATATTACATACATAAATAAAGTCTGTGGCATTTAGGAATTACACGCTATTGTTCACAGGAGTCACAAGTCCAAGGCTTGCGTGCTGCCGCGGCAGCTCCCACTGCCTGCCTGGAAATCTGCACCAACTGCTTTGGTTCAAAAGAGTGAAAATCAACACTGACGAACTTTCAGAAAAAAAAAAAAAAACAACCACAGCCCTCATGTCTAAAACTGAGGTGCAACAAGAGTTGTTCATAAGTTTATAGTGAAAACCAACAGCATGAACTTTATGATACAACTCCTGCAAAGGCTCGGTACAGAACAAACGAAGAAGTCCACATCTGTTATTTCACTTCTTGCCAAGTAAAATTTCTCACTGGACTCATTACCTCTATTTGTGGCATTCCCAAACTCAACACATCTCTCACTAAAAAAGTTTGATATAAACATTGACAAAATAAGTGATCTATGATCTAAAGAAACTAAATCAATACTTACCCACTAACACAGAAAAAACGGAACTAATCTTGTATCGACCTTATGAAGGGCCAAGGGTTTAAACAAAAAAAAAATCCAAATTCCTAAAGTAAACAAAGGTGTGCTCCTCACAAAGCACTGCAGAGCTTGGTCTGATCTCTAACAGAGCAGCCTGCCTTCTAGAGCATAAGAGCATTCAACTTGTTACAGCAGTTAAGTCAGAAGTGACTGTTCTTGCCAACGCTCCAGAACAGACACAAAGCTCTTGACTTACCTTTTAGCTTTGACAACAGGTTACGCACTTTAGTTACATTCCATTAAAATATTACCTTATTGTTCACCAAAAGAACTCCACGCCCCCCTCTTCAAACACTATGAAACAAGAACAGCACTGACATATTTTACACTACCCAAACTATTTGTTATTTTATCTAACTTAAACACATTCTGTCTTCTCTTTTTTTTTTTTTTTTGAAATACTCTCAATCTCTTCAGTTTCTCTTTACACTAAAGTTTTTGAGAGAATGATCATCATTCTTGCACTACCCTTTTACCAGTAAGTAGAAACTATGACATAGCATATTAGAGATTAAGCAAACCAGTAGTTTACTGGACATCCACTAGTTTTGCACCATTATGTTTCTTACACAACTCATTAGACTCATTACACTCAAGGAAAAAAACGCGGATATAGGTTTGAATGTTTGAAGGGTGAATGGAAAAGTCCAGCACATAAATGTATTTTCATTGTTTCAATTACAACGTGCCAGTATGTCCAAGTGAAAGAATCCATCCCTCCACCCACAGCAGTATTTCCAACACAGAACTCTAATAGCTGCAATTAAAAAACCCTCCAGCTGCACTTGTGTTTGGGACCTACATCACCTCTTGCAGTTTCTGGGAGTGACAAAAGAAAGCAGTGCAAGATCAACCCCACGGAAACTGGGTACCACTCAGGCTTTAGGACACGACCAGCACACGCTGCCAGCACAGACAGCCCAGCTCCAGCATCCAGGCTCGCACAAGCAGCCCCTCGTGTCCTACCACCTCAGCGCTCAGCTCCTAACGAGCTTTGAAGGAGCCTGATCTGACCAATTAAAGAATAAAAATTAAAAAAAAAAAAAAATATCTGTATGTTAGTCCCACAAACTAAAAATTGTTGCCATATTTTCCAAGCCTGGCATAAGACAAATAGGTAGATTTAATATCTGCGTTGAGCAATGCTGCTGAGGGAGCACCAAAATGGCACGCAAAGCGGCTTTTACGCAGGAAATAACTGACATTTTCCGGACCAAAAAAAAAAACCTAAACTATCCTACTACCACTAGAGACAAGCAACAGTTTCTTTATCTGAAGACTAATGTTCAACATGGCATGCCTGCGTTCCCTTCCCGCTGTCAGCCATTAGTCAATTGCTGCCTTGTACACCTCTCCGCTTAAAAATAAACCCCATCAATTCACATTGGGTTTGTCGTAAGCAGGTTTTAGAGCCCACTACAGGTACTACACTGATGGAAAAAAAGACAGCACCATTCAATAAAAAGCCAGGACGATGTTTTTCAACCACAGAGACCACAAACTTAACAATAAGAGGGATTAAAATAAAAACTTGAGGTCCGAACGCAATTTTGCTGCAGGCAGTGCACCAGGCAGAGCTCAGCTGCAACGTCTGACACTGTTACTCAGCCCATTTCATGTTTCAGCTGGGTCACGTTTGGCAGCAAATTTGTAAGAAAACCTCTACGAAGCCACACCTAGTGATCCTCTGAGAGGGATCAGTCAAGACCCCAAACCTCACCTCGTGGCAAAGGGCACCGCAGGGCAGGACTGGCTTCTTTGTTGGAGCAGGGCGTGAAATCCAGGTTACACCCTCGTCAGGTCACTAAAGCACACACCACAGAGCGTCTCTTTCACTCACCAGATGGATTCACACTCCATCAAGATACCTACATGACTGTCTCCCAAAACATTCCCTTGTTTTTTTAATGACATGAAATTAACGGCTACTATCAGGATCCACAGCCGCTATCTAGTTTTGAATTGCCATGTTGCACCTCAGAAGCAGCTGCAAGGCAGTCAAACAAAAAAAGGTGAAGATTGCAGTCATACTAAAGACACAGACACTACCTCCTACTACTCTTAAACTGGAATTTTATCACCAAGAGCTTTTGACTCCATAATTAAAGTTTAGTCCTTCTTTATGTTTCCTCCGTTCATTAGACATCCGTATGTAAAAAGCGATGCCATTTAACAAAAAGCTGCCCCAACATTTCTAACAAAACATTCGCAGCCCTGCAGCCTATTCTTCAAAGTACTCTAAAAATCATGATGTTTATGAATAGACTTAAAAGATTTGTACTACTTAAAATGAGAATTAGGATCACTTAACAAAGTTTCCTTTGAACTTAGAAGTTCAAGGGGAAAATTAAAATTAACTAAAAGATAGCAAATAACTCCAGATTTAAAGAAAGTTCAAACTGTATAAATACTACAAAAAAACCGCACATTATTCATCCATTTGGGGATGTACCATTTGGGGAATACTGAAACAATGTAAAGTTTTTTTTTTTATATATTTTCATATAATAATATACAAACGTAGAACTCCATTTCATACACCCTCCACTGCAAAATACAATATCCACTCATACATTACCATAGCTTCAGCAAAACAAAATGTTATTACACATTTGGTTTTGCAATGTAACTATTTCTTTGGATAAAGGGATGTAAATAGAACCTTTAACTTCAATTCTAATTCTATCCATGTAATTTAAGATCATATATGTACAAGTATACTATAACCTACAAAAGCATCTACAGATATTCCTATTTTACATATTTTAGTGATTGTCCAAGGGCAATTATACTGTATATTTACAAGAGAAAGTTTGCAGAAATCTGGAAGGGAAATGGGAAGTAATAGGGAAAGGGAAAAGAGGCACTACATGAACAATAAGACACACACAGAAAAAAAAAAAGGAGACAATATACATTTTTCACTTTTCTTTTTTTTTGGAAACTCTAATCAAATACCATACCCTGATATTCCCCCCTTACCAAGAGGGGAGAGAATTTAAAATCATATACACTCAAGAACCAAGAAGAAATTTTACTTTAAAGCCACCTTTGACTTTTTAAAGCACACAATTCCATTTTTCTGAAATTTCTCAGAATATATGCTTCACCAGCATCACATGCTGAATTCCCTACACGCTGCCGCAGTCCAACATGTTGAACAGCTGCAAAGAGCCCAACACGAACATTAGAAATGTAGTCATATCTTTCAATACCTGAATCTATTTTTCGTATTGCAGGTCTCTTTATCAGCACTGAAACCAGAGCTGCGTGTACTTGCAAAGTTCGTACCTGCATGTAAGGAGACTTGAGGCAACAGAATAGTTTATTCCCCTTCCCCTCCCAGAAATAAAAGAATTCAGCCAAGATAAGAATTTCTCCTTTGAACAGTTTGAAGGATCCAAACGTAAAATTTGAGAAGAATAGGTAGCTGACTCATACTGGCAAGCAAAATTCACGCTGAAGTCACTGCGCCGCAATTAACATCTGCATATTTAAAACACAGACAAGATAAGGTGTGACCAGTCCCATTACAACTGTTCTGTAGGTAATGGCTAAAGTATTTCTAGAATTA
>JAHREE010000076.1:681630-697898 GCA_033628505.1 Tringa tobata
GGGCTGGGTTCTGCAGGCCCGGCTGGGGGGAGGCGGGCGGCCCCAGGCCCCGGGCTTGGATCGCTTTGGGTGTCCTGCGGCCTGTTTCCTAATTACCTTCTGATTCTTCCTTTGTCTGTCTTTTCTTCCTCCTGCCCTCCTTTGCCGGGCTTTGGGGGGTTATCTGGGTTTGGTTTTTTTTTTTCTTTTTTTTTTTTTTTTTTTTTTTCAAATTCAGTGAGATCATCTCGCCTGGAGGCTGCAATGTGACAGAAATGCTAAATAGCCCTGTCGCTCGGGGAGGCTTCCTCATCTAAACTCCGTAGTCGTCTTGCTTGCCATCAGGTGGTAGTCTTTCAGAAAATGAATACCTAATTGAATTGGGGGTAGTAATTCCTGGAAAGAGGCCAAAGCCTAAAAGCATAAGGTATACGTATTGCTTAGGTTAAAATGAATGTAAATCTTCAAGAATAGGATGGAGTAACCGTCAATTAAGAACTGCAGGAATTAGTCTTCCAGTTGAAAATTCTAGAAAATTTAGATAAACTGTTGGCACGTGGCACCTGTTTCTTTGCAAAGGAAGAGTAATCCTGAGTCATAACTGGATTTCAGTTTCAGGTTTTTACATCTTGGTGGTTAATACACTTCAACTTTTCAATAGCCTGAAATATTTTACATGCCAAAGTACTTAATTTTGGTACAGTTAATATCCTTCAACTTTCACTACTCTGAAACACTTTAAGTGCCAAAGTACTTAGTTTTGATGACGTTTTATAATTATGGATAGTAGTTGTCATCCATGCAGTTATGTTAAACAGATGGGACAACCAAACACTTCACACTTCTTAATGTTTCTAAGTGAGTCATTTGAAGTGTGTGACTAATCATCCTACCATACAGTTGTCAACAAAACAGTATTTTTTTTTTTCTACCACCCACAAAATCTGAGGAAGAGATTTCCAGATTTTCTGTGGATGAGAAGTGAAAAGTAAAGAGCCTCTCTTTTGAGCAACAGTTTAAATTTAGATTGAGGCGGGCTACACACGATGGACTTTTCATCTTAAGAACTGATGTTTTTTCTGTGCAGCAATATCCAGGAAGTCGGTTAACTTACTAAGGTGACTGTCAGGCAAACAGTAACACGTTAGTCGTTTTAAGGCTTTCATCTAAATAGAAACGTTACATAAAATTAAATTAATTTTATCTGTCCTGTTTCCCCTCCCTGCTTTATTTACCTCAAATTGTAAGTCATCTGGGACAGAGGCAGTATCATATTCAGTGCAGTAGGGATTGTGTATTTTCATGATAATAGTGAAGTGATGGGTGTCATCAGGGTAATAATAGTGCTGTGTGTTGAGGGGGGGGAGGAATTACATTTGTTTTGAGGAAACCAGGGTAGTAAGACAAAGAACTGGCTGAGAAATTTGTGTTTAGAAATGTAGTATGAGAAGTGACCTGATTTGAACACAGCCCTTGTGGGAAATGGAAGTCAGTGATTACCTACAGCTTGGGAGCCTGAGCTAAAAGGATGACAGTAAATTTTAAACCCCCACAAATACTATGGGAATAGAAGATGTCTTGAGGGGGAGATATTCAGATTTTATTTATTGAGAGTTAAAGAACTAGGAAGGAGGTATTGAATACACTGAAATGCAGTATTGGACACAGGAGGCAGATGTGTAAAAATCGGTTGGGAAGAGCTGTTTAGAAGTGGTTACCTGTGGGGGAGGGAAGAAGTAGCATATGGGGTAGAAAATGAGGAGACCAAGGATGCATCAGAGTGGATTCCACAAAGAACATGAGACAGGTATATTAAATGTATGCCAGCTTCTGCTGTTGGCAAATACATTTTCTGATTCTTCATATCTGTTGGCAGCATTGATGAAGATTTACTCTTTATTGAATGTATGTCTAATAGTTGGTTTGGACTATTTGTTGTCTCATCACCTTTCCTGTGAAGACTAATTACTGATCGGGAGTGTGCTGAGAATGCTGTTCTGTGTTTTCACCATAATTAATACTTGATTGATCTTGATATGTTGGTGAATTGACAAAAAAAAAAATAAATTTACCCAATAACTCTTTTCACGCATACGCAGAATGGTACCATATGCTCAGCTTTTTTGGCCTCATGATGTCTTTAGAGAAGTGATCTCTTCTGTCAGGTATCTGCCTCAGCAGGTGTTACAGATGGCTTTTGCTAAATGGGAAGCCCCTTTGAAAGGATGACACTTGGCTTTTTCTTCTCTCAAATTGAATGTTGAAGAACAGGTTTTCTTTAGGAAATAGAAAAGTTGGGGAGTGGCCTGAGAGCCAATTAGTCAGGACTCAATCCTGTGCCAGAGAGAGCTGGTAGTGGCAGGGAAATCAGCAGAGATTGATGCCTCTCTCGGATGCTAGAAGGTTATTCACACTTCCTAATAGGTGGTCCCATTGGTTAAATATTTGGAAAGTATTGAAGAGGGTGAGTAAAGTGTAGCCCTTTCTCTTTTACGCCGGTTTCCTGGAGATGGGTATCCTTTTGTTAGCTAATCCTTGGATTAGAGATCAAGAGGAAAACATACCAGTAATGTCAGAATGTTGAAAGAGTCAGTTCCGCCAAAAATGTATCTGTAGGTTTTGTGCCACGTGAGAAGTGAGACCGACTGAGATACTCATGTAGTCTTACCTGCTTACAAGTGCCAGACAGTCTTCTCTAAAGCAGTAGCTGTGGTTGTCAGAAGTCTACATTGGGTAATTTCAATCCAATAATCGGAGAACAATATTTTCAGTGACGTTCCATGTTGCTGTTTTATTTTGCTTGGGAAAAGGGAAATAAATTTTCTTACCCCTTTGACTTTTTAGAATATCCTTATTTAGCAAAAAAAAAATAATTAATAATTTGTCACTGCTCTTTTATTTTAAAGTTGCTGTAGCACTGGTATGTCCTTTCGGTGGGCAAAGGGGACTTCTAGCTGTTTTTGAGCAAGCTAGAAGCAAAATACTTGCATAATAAACTGCACTGTTGACTTGGCAAATAACACGGAGCTTGGTTCATCTTAATTATCTTTAGCTATTAATCAACTAATTTCATTGAAAATGGGGGGAACTTTTTACTGTAAACTAGGTAAATTGTTACTGTAATTACTGTGCAGTCTAACCTTCTGGTTTTGTTCAGGACAGCCTGGCACTATCATCATGGATCGCTCTCGGCACCGTGCAGGAAATGGCAATGAGCAGGCATCTTCTCGAGAGCATAGTCATGGGGAAGATGAGAGACAACGTCAGCTGGAGCGCCTCAGTAGGGAAGAGGCCTATTATCAGTTCATTAATGAACTCAATGAAGAAGACTACAGGTTAATGAGAGACCGTAACCTGCTTGGCACGCCTGGTAAGATGTGGGTACCTTCAGTAGAAAAGATGTAATGTGAAGTAACACTACTGCTGTCAGTGGTTGTATGACTCAAGCAGCCTGTGGCTTTGCAGGAAAGAAAAAGCCCTCTATTTCCATTCAAAATTAATAATATCCAGTAAAAATTAGCAACATATTTTTTTTTAGTTCAGCTTTATTATCTATTTAACTCTTTCAAATGCAGCATCTCCACATACAGGTAATATCCAAACCCAAATAATTATTATCTGGTACATTAAAGTATCTCTCCTGGTACATGGCAATTTTTGGGGCCTCTGCGTTGTTGCTGGAAGTTGCTTTGAGTTTCTGCTGGAAGTTGACATGCTCTTGACACACGTTCAAGTATCTTTTTTTCCACCTAACCTGGTACCTACTTCTGCTGTTATCTGTGCACCTGTGTTATGATCTCACACTAGGGTATTTTCTTTTGGTTCCATTAATTTTACCTCATTTCTGAAGATTTTTCAAGATAGGAAATATTGTTATTCCTGCATGGCTGTGTTGAGCTAATAATAATGTCTTATCTAACAGCATTATAAAAATTAAATTATTTCAGGGGAAATAACAGCAGAAGAGTTGCAGCAACGCTTGGAGGGGGCTAAGGAGCGTCTGGCATCACAGACTGATCTGGATAACAGAGAAGGTGAAGGTAGAACTGTTGGAGGTAAATATTTTTTGTTTGTGTATATAGATACACATAGTACAAGAAACATAAATATTATTCTGTACAAATATTTAAGAGAGAGGCTGTTGAATTTCAGTACCAGCCATTTCAAGTCTTGTTTTTTCATTGTGCCTCTGTGGATCGTTTTAGAAAAGAGATTTCCTAATGATATGAAAAAAAAACTTGAAATACTTGATGAAAACTGATTATTCAGCCAAAATTTACTTTCTCCTCTTTTCCTGGTTTCTCTTTTGTAGTAAACTTCATAGCACAAAAATAATTTTCATTCTTCTAATTCTTTAAAGGTTTTATCGTATTAAAAAAGTTGGAACGGGAAAGAAGTTGATTGGGAAACAGTTGACCTCTACACTGTTTTGTTGGTTTTGTTGTTTCATTTCCATGTGTTTAAATGGAGTGAGGCTTTTATTACGTGGACCATCTGCTTTCACTTCCCCAGCAATATTGCCTTAATCGTTTGGCCAATTCTTTTCACATTTAGGAGAGGAATAGGCAACTGAGAGACAAAGATACTGAAATTCTTGCAGGTTTCATAAAAGTAGGGAGATGATGGAGTAGGGAGAGCTTAATCTGATCCCATTCAAGGGAAAACCTTCACTGTGATCACGACCATTGACTTTCTTCATACACGGAGTTAGCACATTCCACAATTGTATCTGTTCTTGAGCTTGTAGTTGGAGGAGATTTGGGAACAAAGCTGTGGATATTGTAGTAGGAAAAGAGTGTATTTGCACAAAAGGAACAAATCCATCAAAACCATGCATCGTTTACTGCTTATAGAAAAAAAAATGTTTGCCAGAAGACGACAAAATCTGTCATAACTTTTCTTGCTTTATCAAAGTTAGTTGGCTAGGATGTGCTCAAATTGAGTGAGGGACGAATATTGGACAAATAAAACTAACTTTAGACTGCCTAAATCTGAACACTTTCTAAGAAGAGGGCATCTGGGCATATTAATCTGTCTGTGTATCTGCTGGTGAGACAAAAAGTTAAGGTTGAACTGATGAGTGTTGCTGATGTTTTTACATACAACGTGTTTTCAGCAAAATGGCATTAGCATAGCAAGGTAGCTGTCCTGCCACTGTAACATTTCTGAAGTCAGGACCCAGCAAATAGAGGATTTGTAATATATCATAGTATGCTGAGTGTGCAGTTGTATGAATGTTTGCAATTCTTCGTTTCTCTCAGATTCTGATGTTCTTGGAGAAAACTCAAATGGTGACTCTTTGCTTGAATGGCTGAACACATTTCGTCGCACGGGAAATGCCACTCGCAGCGGACAGAGTGGGAACCAAACCTGGAGAGCCGTGAGTCGAACAAATCCAAACAGTGGGGAGTTTCGATTTAGTCTTGAAATCAACATAAATCATGAGCATAACAGTTTTGAAACTGCTGGTGAGGAGTATGTGGGTTTAGATAGTAGCAGAATGTATGTAGGAAGAAGACATCAAAGAGCTGTCAGTCCAGTAACCCCACGAACGAGGAGCAGGACTGCAAGAGAGGCAAACAGTGAGGCTTCAAGCACTGCAAGGACCAGGTCTATGAGAAGTTCCGTGGCACAAAGATCTGAGGCAGCCTCTCATCCAGTCTTGGGGAGGCTCAGGAGTAGAACGAGGGAGTTGGCAGCCCTTTCCCAAACAAATAGCGCACGTAATAATTCTGCAACTATTGGTGAACAAAGAGAAACACCAGAAAGAGGTACTTCTACAGGAGTTAGAAGAGGTAGAGCTAGAACTAGTGTTCGGATGAGTACAAACCAAAGACTAGAAATTCTGCGGCTGAGGTCTACTTTAAGTAGTCGAAGCCGTTCTCCGCTGCAAAGGCAAGGCGATGCTGCTCATTCTGAGGAACACGCGCAGAGGCAGGATAGAAATGCACAGCAAGTCAACAGAAGTAGAAGACAAACAGCTCAGCCTTCTCCGCAGCCTGCCGAAGAACAAGCAAGAGGTAACACTCAGACTCCTCAACTGTCTGGTGTAGCCCCATCCTTGGGAATAACTTTGGAAGAGGAGGAGTCTAGTAGGCCAGCAACTGCTGTTAGAAGGCACCCAACAATTACATTAGATCTTCAGGTGAGAAGAATTCGTCCTGGAGAAAACAGAGATCGGGACAGTATTGCCAGTAGAACTCGTTCTAGAGTAGGAATGGCAGAAAACACAGTTACCTTTGAAAGTGACAGTGGGGGATTTCGGCGTACGATATCACGATCAGAACGTGCAGGTATTCGAACCTATGTTAGCACTATCCGGATACCTCTTCGTCGGATTTCAGAAACTGGGCTTGGTGAACCTTCATCAGTGGCTCTTCGATCAATCCTTAGACAAATTATGACAGGCTTTGGAGAACTGAGTTCTTTAATGGAAACTGAATCCAACTCAGAAGTGCAAAGAGGCGGTCATCACTTACCGGATTTACAGTCAGAGCAGAATAACTCAAGTTCAGCAAACAATAGCAGCGATCCCAGTGAGATTTCATCTAGAAATGGGCGTGCAGTAGAAGGCAGCAGGGAAACAAATGGGCAGAGTGATGATGCTCAACGCTATGGTCGCAGTAATGAAAACCAAGAGAACAGGCAGTCTCAAGACGCTAACAACCTAGTGGAAAATGGAACGCTGCCCATACTTCGACTTGCCCACTTCTTCTTGCTGAATGAAGATGATGATGACGATCGTTTAAGAGGTTTAACCAAAGAGCAGATTGACAATCTTTCTACCCGGAACTATGGGGATACTCACACTGAAAATGAAATAAGTAAAACCTGTAGTGTTTGCATTAATGAATATGTAACAGGGAATAAGCTAAGGCAGTTACCTTGTATGCATGAGTTTCATATTCATTGCATTGATCGCTGGCTTTCTGAAAACTCTACTTGCCCAATTTGTCGGCAGCCTGTATTGGGGTCTAATGCCACAGACAATGGCTAAAATTATTTATACTGCTCAATACTCAAGGATTTGCTTCTGCTCTATTTATGATGAGCCAGATGGAATTAATTGACTTACATAGGGGTCCATTTGTTGGGGAGTTTTGTTAAATTTCTTTAAAAATAATAGGAAACTTGTCTAAATCTAGCAATGTAAATACTATTTTTCTCCAAGTGCAGACCTAGGAATACACATAGAACCAAATGATATCGGTAAAGTTTATATTTTTTTAGGTAATTTTGTTATGCTAAGCACTTTTGTAAATACAGAAATGCAATAGTTAATCAGTCCTGCTTAATGTATGTTTTTTTAACAGTGTAATGGACTTGCTTTATTTAGATTACAAATTGTTTCACACAGACCCACCACTGTGTTGAAAAATTAGTGTCTAAATAGCCATTCATTAGCTTTTTGTTCTAAGAACAATTTCTTTTACAGAGAGTCTCTTGCTGGAAATGTTTGCTAAAGATATTTAAGTTACTTGAAGTGCTCATTTTAATAGACAGTATATTTTTTTTAACATTGAAATATCCTTTTCAAAAAACTTGCCAATTTGGTTCTATTTAAAAAAAAATTTATGGCAATTTTTGCATGTGGTTTTACACAATGCTTAAGGCTGATGAGTTCATATTCAAAAGTGGATGGGTTAGTGACATTATAAAATGTACATAATTAAACGCTGTCTTTGACAATCGCTGTCTTTTCAGTGCAGGCAGCAATCAAATCAATGAGAATTCCAAGAGGGCGGGTCTTACCGAACATGATATTTGCTCAAAGAATAAATGAGCACCGAGGAAGCCTTTTTACTCTTCCAAATTACTCAATTGTTATTCATGGGGTTTTTAACTGCCTTAGTTTAAAGAGGAAAATATTTCCTTGACCATTATATTGTCTACAATATGCATGATTTCTGCATCCTACTCAGAAAAAAACAAAACGAAGGCTTGAAATGTTTTTGTACAGAAGTTTAAGGTACACATATATTAGTCCTCTTGAAACATGTCTGAGGACCAAATAGCAAAAGACACTAAAAAGGACAAAATAAGCTTCCCTTAAAGTCCCCAGATTACTGTATAATTAGATATTAAACTTTATACCAATAACTTATAAAGAAATAAAGTTGCGAAGGAAATAATGGAGGCTTTGTGTGAATTACTGTTGACCCATATCCTGTAGATTAGTTAGAGGATTTATCATTCTTTGTTTTCAGGCTCAGTTTTCACTTTATTCTTTCCCTGGTTTTCTCCAACTGTGTAGCTGCGTTTCCACAGCATGTGTTAGGTGCTAGGGCAGATAAAAATGCAAGGCAGAGCACCCTTGGAGCTTCTGGAAGTAAACTGAAAGTTAGAAAGCTCATCTTCTGAGCACTGTGCATCTCGCTCCTTAGAGAAAGGCACAGTTGTGCGATACTCTTCTGTGTGTATATTCTGAGCAGTAGAAAGAGTACTTAAAGTGAAGAAGTCCTCCTGACTTTCTCTGCCTATAGATGGCCTTGACAAATGCCTTTCTGTACCAGGTGCTTCAGTTAAAACATCTGCTCATGGCGTCCTTGAAGGGAAACTGTAAAATCCTGTATTAAGCTGTTGGATGTCTACTTCAGTTTTACAGGTGGAAAAACTTGTGTTGAAAGTTCCACAGAAATGCTTCTTTTTTATTCCTAAAAATAGCTGTAAGAAATTCTCTTAGGAGATTTAGAAGAGTTTAAGGATATGATTAAGATTTTTCTGATGTGATTTAGACTGCTAATTATTGCAAACATTGTTGACACCTTTCTCGAGTGCCTCCTTAGCCATATTAAAGAGTGAGGAAATTGCAACAGGCTGCCCAGAGAGGTGGTGGATTCTTCATCTCTGGAGACATTTAAAACCCGCTTGGACACGTTCCTGTGCAACCTGCTGTAGCTGGACCTGCTCTGGCAGGGGGGTTGGACTAGCTGACCTCCAGAGGTCCCTTCCAACCCCGAATCGTTCTGTGATTCTGTGAAACAGGATTATCAGAACTAGCTTATTTTTTATATTTTTTTCTGTTATGTCTGTTAGCTCCTGATGTTGTCAGTATCTAAATACATAGGTGCCTTCTGCTACTTTCTTGTCTCCTTATGATTTTCCTTTATATTTCAAAGCTGCCTGACTCAAGTGCCATGTTTATACAAACTTGCTTTTGGCTCACCATTGCCTTTCTGGTCAGCTCTTTCAAGGTCAGTTTTAACTTAAATCCTTACTATAGGGGATTTTTTTTTTTCTTTGTACTGCAGTTTTAAACTAATTAGTTGGAGTCCTGATTGACTGCTATGCTAATACACTAGCAGCAAAGGGAAATTACCTGTGCTGCCTTTCATTCGAATGGGATCTTGCTGTGTAACCAAGAGAACAAAATTTTGTACGTGGTTCAAGACAAGATCGTGTGTGACAGAGTACGTGTGAGTGAACTGCTGTGCGGGAGTATCCAAAAGTGGAGTGAGAGCTTTCTGCAGGTATCATAGGCTATTGAATAAGAAACATGAAGTCTCCCGTGCTCTTTTCCTGTCCTGCTGCATGTGAATTGTCAAATATTAACTCTCCTTTGGAGGGGTATGTCATTTCTTCCTCAACTTTCCCAGTAAATTGCGTTGATGTGACCAATTAAATCTTAGTGGTTCAGTTGGTCTTGGCTTCTGTTACCTGCATTCCTGTGATGTTCCATCAGTTCTACACACACACCCTCAAATACTATTTTACCTTGTCCATGGCTCAGGGGTTTCATGTTCCAACAGTCATATCAGTGTGTTGAAGAGCTTTGTTAATTTATTCTCCGTGCATTTCCTATGGCTTTTTAAACCCATCTGTTTCCTCGATCTCCACAGCTTCCCATTTCAGAGTTATAATACAGTTTGTCTTTTGTGAGAAGTATTTGTTTTATACTTGCTTTGTAGTGTCTTAAATTAAGATCCCTCCTTCTCATACTGTAAGAAGCAATATCACCATAAATAACACCTCCCCATTCACTTTGCTGGTGTCTTAGCCCGGTCTCTTTCTTTTTTTTTCTTTTTTTAAAATAAGTGAGAGGTCCTAATTAACATCTTTATATAAAAAGAAGCTATTACTTTGTAACTATACTTGTTGTTGAAATGGGAGGACTGGTACTCCTGCAGAATTCCTGATGTGGATGCATTAAGCGTTATGTGGTGATAGAGCTGGGTTTTTTTTCTCAGTGATCTTCCAATTCCTAGTACTCTGGGTTTGCTTTTGATTGCTGCTCAACACTGAGCTGATATCTTAATAAGTTTTGCAAAAAGATTTCACAGTCACTTTCCTGAATGTTAATTGCTAATTTAGAATTAATTATTGCATGCTTTTTTTTTTGCTATGTGCTGTTTTGTATGGGTTTTGTTTTTTTTTAAATCTTGGATTATTTTGCATGTTGTGCAAGTCAAATTTTCTCTGCTCTGTTATCATCCAGCACACCCAGTGATTTGTCTTTGCTTCTAATAGCCCAATATTTCTGTACCATTTTCGGATTTTAGCACTTGTTATTTATCTCTTTTTGCTGATCATTTGTAAGGATGTCAGATGGCATGGGTGTTTCACTAGGAAAGCCTTCTAACTCAAAGTTTAACCATTTATTTCTAGCTATTTAATCAGTAAAGTTGTAATTTTTTTTTTTTCAGTAAAAGGGCACAAGAGGTAAATACCTGAAGAATTTCATAAAATATATATGATAATTGTCCTTAACCTGAGACTTGTTGAGGAGAACTTGAAAGCCAAGTAAAGCACTGACAGAATGCAGCTGGTTTGTTAATTATTAAATTCCTTTAGTTATTGCTGAATCCTATCTGATTAGGTGAGCTAATAACATGTTTTATCCTTTCTTATGCTTGTAAAAGGGGTGAGGAGAGGAATAATACTCACTTACTCTTGGTATATTTCATTTAAAGGTGCAGTAGCCTTTGCCTATATCCTCCTTCACAGGACAGCTTTATGATGTTAATGCAGAAAGCATAAATGTAACGTGGTGGGTATTTTTATGGTGGCTTTCCTCCAGCGAGTGCAAGATCAGGGCAGCAGTGGGGGGTGTAGCCAGGCCCCAGCTGGTCCTTACAGATCCCACTGATGAATGGGTGATGTCGGTGCCTCTCACTCATGGTGCCACGACTTTGCTGTACCCAGTGTCAGCGTGATTAGAGCAGGGGAAGGGAGGTACATCTCCGTGTGTGACAGCAGCTGTTTAATTTGCTGAGCAGACAGTGGGAGCTGTGGCAGCGTGGGGGTGCCAGCTCCCAGCAGTGCAGAAGGTGGAAGATGGTTTTCATCGGCAGCACAGACAGGCTCCAATCTAGTCAAAGTGACAATAATCCCTGTCTGGTGTGGACTGGGAACGTTTACTCATCAGGGCACAGGCTTATGTGGAGCAAGTCTGGAGCTTTTGTGTCTGTCACAGCAGGCAAAGGGAGGTTGCTTCCAATTCTATGAAACTCTGGGTGGCTGGTGTTTTTTGCAACCTCTTGATTCATCTTACTGTGAAGGGAAGATCTTATAAAAGGCTACATAAGTAACGACTTGACGTTTACTGAAGGTAAAAGACTTGAAGCCTTACAGTAACTAGAGTCAAGGGGATAGGGTGCTCTTGGACTGGGGTAGTGGACTTCTTCAAACAGAGCCAGACCACCACTGGTGGCACTGGTGTGTAGCGTTAAGGGAAGAGGCAGCTGAGCACTTGCACATCAGTGCAGAAACAAAACATTCCCGCAGTTGTGAAGCTGAGTAGGATGAAGCTGGGAAATGTGAGAATGAAGGTTGCCTGTG
Organism: Tringa tobata; assembly: GCA_033628505.1. Classification (NCBI taxonomy): domain Eukaryota; kingdom Metazoa; phylum Chordata; class Aves; order Charadriiformes; family Scolopacidae; genus Tringa; species Tringa tobata. The sequence continues at coordinate 693,388 of JAHREE010000076.1, forward strand.
ACACCTGAGGTCAGCTTTCTAGTGCCTCTCCTGCTGATCTTATCTCTCCTGGCAAATGCGGTGTCTCAGAGCTGCAGCTTGGTCAGGTTCACTTACTGAGCTGCTGGCAAATCTTTCCATGTCTTTTCTTATATGCCTCAGTGTCTTTTTTTTTTTTTTTTTTTACTCCATGCTTTTAAATTCCTGTCTTTAAAGGAAGTATCTACTTCTTAATGAGTTATTTTGTGATGCTTATTGTTCATGGTAATTTTTTCAATACTTCTGTGAGAGAAGGATCTGCTTTGTACTTAAAAAGTTTACTTCTCATCTGTCTTATTTTTTCTTTAAACAAGCATTTTTCCATCTGACTGTCTCCTATTCAGCTATTTAATAGGATGTAGCTTACATAAACATAATTGTATGGCATGAAAGAAAGCTAAAAATGAAGAGATGTTAAAGATGAACAGCATTAAATCCTCAAACTAGAGGAAATGTCTTCTAAGCCATCTTTGGTTGGTCTCCAGTAGACGTTTTCTGTTGGTCTTCTGCTCCAGAGTACACCGCTATTGGTACTAGCATCAGGCCAGCTTTATCTCTGGAATGAGTGAGTAATAAGTTAAATGACTTTTATTGGTCACATTAAGAAAAGTAATTTATTTCTATGATAAGAAATAGAAAAATGTGGGTAGAAGTTTTAAAAATAACAATTTATTTCAATTGAAATATTAAATTCAGGTCAACTGGCAGCACTAACCCAGAGCCTCTGTAGGAGCCTTAATGCTGAAAATGACCCAGAGAGCTGGACTGGACAGGGCTCCGGGAACGGTACACAGAACTGTCAGGCTGAGATAATACATTTTTCCATTTCTTACACGTGTGATGCTATCAGTGACTCTCTGGCTGCTATTATGGCCCTGTATGCCTCTCTAATAGTCTCTTTAAAAATCTACCATGTAGAAATGGATTCCTGTGTTACCAAATAACTGCAAACAGGGCAGAAGTGTTTTAATTTCATCCTGTTCCGCAGACTCTTTCTAACTTCCTTTTCTTTCTCTTCTGTTTTCATTCGATCTTTTTTTGCACCTGTAACCATTTCCAAGCTCTCTTTCACTCTTTCATCTTGGGAACAGCCTGTTTCCGCAAGTAATTTCCTCTGGCACTACTGAAAAGTTCATGTGAGTGATTTATGTATCTAGAAAGGGAGAGAGATTTGGGATAATATGACTTGTGCAGCAGCATCGCCGTGGTAGGTTGCACGACGGCTCCTGGCTTGGCTCAGTGTCAAGTGGTCATTCTGCTCGTGTTTTTAGATCTTTAGAAATACAAGGAGGGAATTAGTTAATTAGGTATTCTGTTGTCTGATCCACAACTGAATTATAAATGTAGGCTTTTCATCTAAAAACAATAGCTAAATGGAACATGAAATATGATAGTTTGGAGCATACAGGCTGGGTTATCAGGCTGGTTTTGGCATCAAGCATCTTGCTAAGCCACAGACACGGTTAAATTATATTAATATAAAAATTACAATAAGGTTTGGCTTAGCTTTGGTATAAACATGGCTGAATTCGCATAGCCAAGCAGAGTTGCACAGCCTAGTTCTATTAATATAAGGTAGGCTGTTAATTAGTATGAAAAATGGGATAAAGGAATCAGAGGCATGTGTAAGAGGACAGTTTTCTGGAGTTATTGAGACAACAATTAGCAATATGTGCAAATTTGGAAGTATGAAAGGAGATGGTAAATCATAGCAGGTTGTGTCCTGCCACTTCATGCTTTTGCCTTGATGGGAAATAACTGTTTTTAAAAGCAGATGCTGTTTCCTTTGGCCAGGCTCCTGCTGAAGGAAGCCTGTGCAGTCACGCAGTAACTGCCAAGTGACCAACCAACCCGGTGAGAACCAACCTGACCACCAGGCCAATGAGGAATGGTGTGGGAGGGATGTGACAACCCACAGCCAAGGGAGGAAGCCGTGGACAGGGTTGGTAAGCAGCGTGCGGGGTGATGTGGGGACAGGAGAAACCTCTTAATCAACAGAGGGGATTTGAAGTGGGGTCAATCCAGGTGTGTGCCCACAAATAAGGAGGGGCCTGCAGGTCAGCATGGTGGGGACAGCTGTCCTACCTTCCCTGGCAAGTCAGCAGCTGAAGTGCCTGCAGAGCAGTGCACACAACATGGGGAGCAAGCAGGAGGAATGAGAGGTCTGCATGCAGTCATCAGGATCTCAGGGATGTGGTGGGATAGCTCATGGAATTGGAGTGCTGCAGAGGATGGATATGGGCTCTTTAGGAAGGGCAGGCTGAGACAGTGATGGGGAAGAGCTGCCCTTCCTGTCCAAGAGCAGCAGGGATGCTTGAGCTCTGCATTGGGATGGATGAGAAGCCAGCCAAGAGCTTATGAGTCAGGACTAGTGGGCAGACCAACATGGTTGATGATGTAGGTGTCTGCTGTAGACCACCCAATCAGGAAAAAGAAGTGGATAGGACCTTCTTCAAATAACTGGAAGAAGCCTCGTGTTCACAGCCCCTGGTCCTGATGGGGGGAATTTAACCAGTCTGGCATCTGCTGGAAGAGCCACACAGCAGAGCACAAACAGTTCAGGATTTCTGGATTATCATTTCACAAACGATAGTGAGTATTCTTGCTGGTTTCCTCATTCCTTCAGAATTTAAGGACTACTTCTTTCAACATACACCTCTGAAATGAGACATTGATGTTAGGTAGATTCAAGGTTTGTAGGATTTTCCAGTTCCTAAAAAGGCTTTTAGACCTGACTGTCCTTTTGGGTGCATTTACCAGGCATCAGTGGGGTCTGCAGTGTTTTAAGGGAGAGAGGGGCCAAGTGGCAGAAAGCTCTGCAGTAATGTTTCCTGGTCGTGCAGTGTGGCTGTAACTATGGAGCTGTGTGTACCCAGCTCTGATGAGAGCAGCGCACGCAACAAAAGAAACAGGCACGCTCCCAGCGAAGCACTGAGAGATGAGTCTTCAAAATGAAATGTGTCCCTTGCTCTCCTGAGAGGCCACGCAGCTGATCTGAATTCAGCCTGCACACAGGAACCAGCAGCAGCAGGCGAGTGCTGCACGGCATCGGAATGGGGTTATCCCACCTTTTTGGCAGCACAAGGTACCTCGAAGCAAAATTCCCCCCATTTCCTCTCTCTCCCCGGGCTTACACTGGACTTTGACTAATCTAAAAGAGGCCTGCAGCAGGTTCACCAAATTCCAGCTCAGTGCAAGCTGCTCCTTGGCATTCACACTCACTCCAGAAGGTGTTTATCCCAGCACTAAATTTATCTTTAGTGTAATGTAAATTGCCTGAAGTGCAAGAATGAAACATACACAATAAAACAAAACAAACAGCTTTGGTTTTCTTCTACAGGTTGAACAGCTATAATGTGGGATCACTTCATCTCATTATTTTAAACAGTCCTTTAACTTTAGGCATTTATAACCCACAGTTGGGGTTCTTGTCCTGAGTAAAGTGGGACAGATAGAGTGTATAATTTATTCCTCCTTCCAAGAAAAGCGCTGTGATTTTTATCTTGAATGTTTCTATCTCATCTTTAGTATTAAGCCTTCATCTAGGCCTGTTCCATTATAATGTGTTTCCTTATGCAACATTGGTTCTACTGTACTTTTGACATACCTTACACAGCCTGGGAGCTATTTTTGCAGCACGTTCAGGTTTGAGCTACATTAATAATTGCTCATCCCTTTACCTTCAAGCCCGCGTGCTCAGGAAAGCATACCGTGTTGCTATTTTAGTACAGAGGTCTTGCCCTTCTCTGAGTGAGTGATGCATGAACAGAGCACTCCGGTTGCTAGTGCTGTTCCTTTTACTGATTCTCAAACACATTTTGCACGCAGTATATTCCGTTCACTGAAGGTTAACAGTGTACGGATAAGCAGCAAAAGAACAGGGGATGCCAGTATGTGTATGAGCATAGAGTTGGTGTGTAGTTAATGTGTGTGTGCGTAGCAGTTAACTTGAATATGCATAGGGTGTAAGCAACAAATCATGTTATTTCTTCCCTAACATAGTAGTTTATGTCTCTGTGTGTGTATGTATACATACATTGAATTCTGCGGGAAAAATCATGTAGAATCATAGAATGGTTTGGGTTGGAAGGGACCTTAAAGATCATCTACTTCCAACCCCCCTGGACACCTCCCACTAGAGCAGGTTGCTCAAAGCCCCATCCAGCCTGGCCTTGAACACTTCCAGGGATGGGGCATCCACGACTTCCCTGGGCAACCTGTTCCAGTGCTTCACCACCCTCACAGGAAAGAATTTCTTTCTAGTATCTAATCTAAATCTCCCCTCTTCCAGTTTAAAACTGTTACCCCTTGTCCTGTCACTACACTTCCTGACGAAGGGTCCCTCTCCGGCTCTCCTATAGGCTCCCTTCAGATATTTAAAGTCTGTAAGGTCTCCCTGGAACCTTCTCTTCTCCAGGCTGAACAACCCCAGCTCTCTCAGCCTGTCTTCATAGGAGAGGTGCTCCATCCCTCTGCTCATCCTCGTGGCCCTC
>JAHREE010000076.1:707065-744819 GCA_033628505.1 Tringa tobata
GCACCTGCACCCCGCGGGGCACCCCGCCGGCGGGGCCCTGGTGGGCAACCTTCACCTGCCTTCTCGGGATAGCACCGCTGGGAGGAGGGGCAAGGGGGGACAAGGGGTTGTCCCCCTTCTTTCTCTTGGTCCCGGTAGTTTTTGACAGGAAAATCCCTTGGTGCACATCTGGCCAGAGGGCAGTGGTGCCGGCGGAGGGGAGGGGAGGCAGGGGTGCCCCGCAGGGGCCTCTGTCCTGTGGTCCGGAACGGGGAGAGCACCAGCACTGCAGTGAGCTTCCAGAGGGGTCGATTGCAAGGTTTCTCAGAGAGGCTCGTTTAAGAACATGCTTTCCAGCTCGTTCAGAATCAAAAAAAGGCAAAAATGGAATACTTTGAAGGTTTAATTCTGGCACTGAGTTCTGTAGGACCAAGGTGCATACGAAATTCACTTTTATCTGATTTACTTGGGGATAGCTGAATCCTCAGTGACATTGTCTGTGACTTACAGGCAGGTCCAGTAAAAGGCTGAGACACCTATTCCTGTGCAAAATGTTTAGACTCCTAATACAATCTCTGCGGTGGGTAAGGGTGCAGAATAATGCTCCTTCAGCACTTTTTATTTGAGTAAGGAATATGCTTTTGAAGCACATTTCCTGATCATCTGTACTTGGGGTTAAGTCTCAGAGCACCTTGGAGAGCATTTCCCGGATTGCTTTTGGATGACGCCGGACTAGAAGATGTCCTCCAGCCTCTCATGGCTGTTCAGTCCATGGAACCAGACTAGAGCGAGCTTGAAGGAGAAGCCACCTTCCCTTTGGTTCCTCTGAACAACCTACTAGTAGTCACTCTACTAATATTCCCCTTTTTGGCCTCACTGCTTGCCAATAAGGACAGAACCTCAGGGTAGCTGCTGAAGTAAGCAGGACGCTAAGAGGTGTGTAATGCTAGCTCATAGGAAATGGTAAGGTTTCAGACTAGGATTTAGCACATTACCAGCTTTACTTATCTTCAGCGTAAGCCATTCAGATGAAAGAGTTGCAGTTAAGCAGATTCCCCTCTCTAGTGCTTGGGGTTACGTCCGATCTGAAATCCTGTCCCGTGGCAGGGTGGCTCCTTTCCCAGAGCCATAGTTTGGCAGGTCTTTTTGCAACCTAACGCTTGGAATACAAATCTAGGTGCCCTTACCCATAACCAGCCCTTCAAAAGAGATCCAGATGCTGGATACTTGGCACTTGGAGAATGTTTAGTTTGAACATGGAATACAAAAGGAGTTTAAGCTTCTGCTTTTTGTAAATCGTACTTGTGGATGTAGGTGGTTAAGTTACATCTCAGTCAGGCTCTGGGTGCTGGAGACACACAGATATTCCAGCTGGGATTAATCTGTGCACAGCGTTAGACTTTTACATGTTCCCTGCATTTCATGTAAGTGAAAGCCAAATTAGATGATACTTTGAAGAAAGATGGGGCTTGCTGAATAGCGTTACTAGCACTGCTTCTCAATTGTTGAATGATGTATTTCCTATTTAAAACTTTTTTTCTGAAGGATAACAGGGTAACATCTAGTATAGGTATAAATAATGCCTATGAAATTTACATAATAGATGTTTGTGTAACTTATTACATAGATTTTTTAAAGGGTATGATTGTAGCTGGCCTAGGACATCAGAGCCAACTCTGGTGGCTTAGGACAACCACAGCCAACCTTTCTGCCACCCAGCCTTTCTGCAACCCCTTCCAACATATTCCCATTGCCTTGCTTGCATCAACATTAGCCATCAGATAGTTACACTGTCACTTGGATCACTGCTGCTGTGGCTCGCTACCAGCCTGTATGATCTCAAATGGCAGCAGGGAACAGATGCAGAAAGGCAGGAGCTCTCTGTTTCTCACCACATGCTCTGGCTTGGTGCAGACCTGCTGTCTGTGTGGACTGAACAGGTTCTTACAAGGAGGTCTGGGCTGGACTAACCCATCTGTAAAAGTACACGTTTGGAGACTGAGCCACTGTCCACTGAAAAGCAGTTCAAATGTGTGGCTGTGTGGTGGCATTGCAAAATCTGAAGATTATTCTGAGCTAATGGAGGGGGAAACGGTCACCCTTTTGTCATCCTTAGTTAGGGTCAGGTAACCCTGTCTTTGTCCACTGCAGTTTCCTTGGCAAATACGTATCAGAATATTATACTTTATTTCCTTCTTAGAAGAGAAGACGTTTCCTGCTTTGAATGCTTGTAGTTTGTCTGCTAGTCCTGTTTACTTTTGAGGGAGTTTTGGTAATCTTAAAGTATTAGCTTTTATTTTGGGTCACAGGGATTTCTTTTTATGCCATATAAAGTATTTCTGTAGCTTGTAGATGTTCTTCTTTAGTCAAGAAGAACAGTACCTCTGATGGACTAATGATGTCTTTTCGCATCATATCCAATTGTGATTTTCTACCCTGTGGCATTTTTTAGTGTGACTTCCACATGTGCTAATACAGGATAAGATGCAATTGGTATATTTGGTAGAGTTTTAAACCTGCTTAGCACCGGTACAAAGGACTTCACAGAAGAGCAGATGATGTGAAAAGGAGAATTTAGAGATGACGAGTCACCCTGCTGCCACTCAAATGATCAGTCCTCTTCTTTTTTATGCATTTGCTCATTAATCGATTTTTTTTTCTGCTTTGTACAACTAAATCTTTTTATTGCTGTAATGTTGTACCAGCTGAGCTAAATTGATTAGATTTAAATTATTCTCAAAGAAGTCTCCAGCTCTTTGCTGTTGGAACCACAGACATCAAGGACTAACCTGTTCTTCTCCTTCCTGTCTCCTTAAAGTCACTAAAAATAAGCAATTGTCAATAACACATTGGATGATTACACAGTAGCATTTTTATTTTTAGGCCAAAAAATTTCAAATTCCAAGTTTAGATTGGATTAAAGGTCCAAATGATCTTGCTGTCATTTACTGTGGTCTTTTTCAACTGCTCAGTGGTACACATCAGCAAAAAGAAACATTTTTAATCTAAAGGTAGTGACAGAATCTTCTCCCAGGACGTGAGAAGCTGAAATATAAACATAATTTCATGGTATGGAACCATACTCCTCTTATATCTTTTCCATCTACATTTCCTGAAATATTTGCTTTTATTTTTTGCTGTGTATTTGATCTTAAGAACAGCGACTGTCTCCTAGAACCATTCTCCCTTCTGACTGCAAAGGATCCATCTCTTTGTTTTATCAGAGGAACATCTATGTAAGAGCCTCTTTGGGCTAGATCCTATTTTTGTGCTGTGGTAGTACATTACCATGATTGCAACTGTTGGGAAACATCATATGAAACAGTTATAATCACACACAGGCACTTGTTTTTCGCTCAAAGCTTTCCTCTGTAGTCTTTTGCAGGTTAGACACAATTCCTATGGATATATGTGAAATGCACAGTAGCTATAGGGGAAATTCTTAGTCAGCTTTGCACTATTTACACATGACTGTTGCTGCTTCAGTGGAGGTGTGTTTTTTGAAGGTCAGGTTCAGAGAGTGTGAGAAGCACAGTGAAGCTCACTCAAGTTACCAGTACTCACGGGATCTTTTGCAGGCAGATCAGCAGTTGTCCTGAATGCATTTTTAAGCAAACGAATGCTATGAAATGGGTGAACACAGTGCTGAGATAACAGATTCTTAAAATATTAACATTTAAATGTTTAACTAAGAGCAAAAGCCCTGCTCTGCTGTGAGACGTGTGCCTGGCAGGTGTAGTGACAGTGGCCACTGAGCAGAGGGATGTACTTCCTCAGCAAATGCATTTAATGCCCATTAGCGTTACCAAGAGTTACAGAAACATCTAGTAAGACAATTGCAACTGTAGTGTTGGCACACAGAAACTCTAGCCTACGATAAGAAGTTTTTCCAGGTGAAGGCTAAAGGACGTGTGTGTTTATGCACAGACTCAAACTGTGTGGTGGTAATTACGTGTAAGTGTCAGGGAGCTCCTGTTTCTTTTCATCCATGTTTAACTGGCACATAGCACAATATAATGTGCGGCTTGTTCAATCACATCAAAGGCCTGATCCTATTTCCATAAACACCAGTGACAATTATGCCTTTTCAGCAAGACCTCATCCCCGTGTTTTACGTTTCTCTGTTTTTATAGTAGCACAAAGCAGTGTCTTCTCAAGCGGTGTGAGATCTTGCTCAGCTGTAAAGTGAGGTGGTGACAGTGACAGGGCTAACCGGAGGCCAACCTGAACTTCTGCTGTCTTGGGTGTCTCACCTAAAGCTTGTCTGGCTGCAAGAGTTAGTTTGCATTAGGCTAGGAGGGAATTTAAAATACATTTACTTACAACACTGAATTAGAAAACCGTGTCGTATACACAGTTACTGTGGAATAACTTCATAAATAAACAAGGTCCTCAGTAGTGGGGCAGAAGAAACACTTTTTTTTTTCCTTACTGTGATGGGGGAGGTGAGATTGTGAATAAATGCATTAAAGATCAAACCACTCAGATGATGGGGAACACATCTTGAAGAGATTTAACTAACCTTCAGTTTTTAAGATTACATTACATGAAATGTATTTAATAAAAACAAAAGTTTTCACCCCACTGGCGTAGCCAGCATATGAACTCTCTTATGTTATTTGACTATATTCATAACTCCATTGAAAACAAACTCATGTACTGTCTATTTATAGGAACTATTTTATTCCTTCCTTCTCTGCCCTCGCTCCACAGGTCTTTTGTTTCAGATTTTAGTTCCCTGGCAGCATCTGCTTTGAGTGACTTCCCTGTGCCGGGTGAGTCAGTATCATTCTCACTTTCTGGGTAGGTGTAAAAGTACTGCCCTGCTAGTGTGATTTGGCAGTAATGCTGTTGCAATTCCATGCAGGATTAAAACATCTGTCAGTAAAATGATTGCAAGGAAACCTGCTTGTCTGTTCGGGGTCCTAGAATACATCCAAGACAATGAAACTGCACTTACTGCGAGCAGAGAGAATATTCGTTCAGTATTGCATTTTCATGGCCACGAGGTCTGAGTACAGCTTTGAACTCTGCCATCTCTGTAGGGAGTTTTTATCTGGAAATCTATGGCTTCAGAAATGATGCTTTTTTTTTTTTTTTCTTTTTTTTTTTTTTTTTGATAATTAACTCTTCTTCCCTCCCCAAGAAGTTCCAAGCTGGCAGCTCCCATTGACTCCACACAGTGTTTGGATGGTTGTCTGAAAATTGATGGCAGAATCTCAAACTGATCACTCTCCAATTAGTTACCAATTCACTTGGCTTTTTTATTATAGTCAAGGCTTGCTGAGGGCCAAGTGAACAAACAGGTCATCCGTTTCTGCTCTTCTGGAAGGTTGTGAAGTGATACTTTGTAGACTTGCAACACGGTGCTACTCTTAGCTCTTTCATTTCCCTTTGACCCTTCTTCTCTGAGCTGTCAAGTATACCCTCTAAATAAACTGTGAGAGGACTGATTCGCTACTTGTGAAGTAATATTCTAAGTGCCTTTGTTAGCTTTATTACTATAACAGATTACTGTTTCATATTTGTTTTCCTGCACCATGTTGCATTGTGGCACGTTTTAATTAGTTTGTAATAGTACAAATATCAGAATATCTGTTACAAGCAGTACCTGTAGAGCCTGATTGCCGACAGGTTCTTTTAAGGAGCAGTTAATCACAAAAATCTCTCTAGTATGTATAGCTGGTAGAGCAGAGCAGTATATTAGACTTTGAAAAGGCAGTTGTACGTCTCTGCAGCAACAGCTTTCTGCTTCCGGGGCAGCCATTAATTAAGTTTGACTTGGCCTTTTCATCAACATAAATGTTTTCCTTTCAGTCTCCCATCTTTTCTAGCTAAGCCTTTTGAAGCAGTTGTAGGTATTTGAGACATGATATCTGAGAGCTTTAGGTAACTGATTCTCAGCTGGAACACTCAAAAGATAACTTGTGAAAGATTGTTGATATAGTGGAAGGTGGAGAAAAAAATTAAAATTGTATACAGGGTTTTTCACTTTTTCAAAATGAAAAATAAAAAAAAAAGAAATATCAAAAACTTCTTATTCAAACAGTTATTCCAAATATTTATTTGGAAAGATTTCAGATTTTTGATTAGCTTTATTGTCACCTTTTCATAAAGAATTCTTTTGCTAGAGAAGTTCCTGGGCAGTTTCTTTTCAGCCTAAGGAGTGGATAGGTGGAAGTGGATGCCTGTTTGGAAGCTCCTGGCTCTCTGACCAGCGGTTGAGACCATGACAGTAATTCCTGATTCTGGACATTTTTAATTTGAATACTGGAAGCCAGAATGTAGCAAGCACACTTGAAACCAGAAGTATTTCAGGCTGAGGCATGATAAGGCAAAGCTGACATGATACAGATTTTAATGAGTGACCCAATTAAACCACCTATTTGCACTCAGAGAAGTGACATAATCCATATAGATATAATATACACATATATGACATTCAGTGGATGTTTATCAGACAGCTAGAGGTGTTTCTTAACAATGCAGTTGTCCTTGCAGTAAGCACTAAAACCAGTTTAAATCAGAAAGAACATAAAGTGTCAGTAAATTAGTCTCAACACCTTCATGTTCTGATGAAGATTCACAAGACATACTGTAAATCCTTTAATACATTTCCACTGCTTTCCAACCTCACACGGGATACATTTGTTATTTTTAGTTCTATTTAACAACTTGGAAATTGTTGCATTGGGGCATCAGTGCAAAGGGCAAATAAATGAGAATTTATCTTCCAGGTGACTCAAATAGAAGAGCCATGATTGGGTCAGACTTGTAATTCATAAAAGATCCACTGAAGTATGTCAGTTTGTTTTAGCCAAGGATCTGGTCTGATGAACCTACCTTTTTTTTTGGTGTTGCAAATCAGGATTAACAGAACTGAAATTAGTGTATAGGTTCTATATAGGAGAGAAGGCAGCTTCACATCTTGTTTAATACTGGCTCGAAGGTCTTGAGTTTTCATCCCTAATCTCTCGAATGCAGATGACCAAACCCATTTATTTGATTTCATTAAATGGGTAGGTAGTCATAAAGAGTGAAAGCAAAAGTCTTTATCTCTTTACAATAACACCACCCTGACTCATTCGCTACTTTGAATAGCAGGAGGGCTCAGGTGTTATCTCCTGCTGACCCAGCACTCTTCTGCCTATTCATAGGAAGCGTGGTGAAGGCAGGCTTACATCCTGTGCCTGTGAGATCTAGGAGCGTTCAACTCAATGCTTATAAAAAGGATATATGAAACACATACCCCAGGCTTTGTGTGCCATTTAATACTCTAAGCAAATGTCACCTTAATAGATGCAGTTTATCTGTAAATGGGAGACAAAAGATGGTGAAAGGATATTTGCGAAGTCAACAGCAGCCATCATAACTCTGAAACAGATACAGAGGCTACATCTGCATTTGTCATATCAGTTACACAGATGGGAATCAGGACTCAACATGGAAGCCTTAATTTGAAAGCCAGTTGTCATTTGCTCAACATTTCTGCATCACTGCAAAGGCTCAGCGTAGTTCGTGCTTCACTGGTCCCGTGGCTACTGAACTGAAATACATTGACCTCAATCCTGGTACCTTGTTTTGAAGAGGAACACAAAGACAGGGGACTTAGGGTATGTGGGTGCTCCCCAAACTGGGGAGAGGACCAGGCCTGCTGTACAGATAAACAGCCAAATCTTGTTCCCAGAGTTTCCCTAATACAGCTCTGTGCCTCGAAGCCATCCTTACGCCATTTGTCTGCCTCGTCCTAAGGGGAAAAAAGAGCTTTCGTGAGAGCTTACCAGACAGACAGGAGGAGAGTGCTTTCCTTCTCCTTCCTTGCCCCCAGTCAAACATTGCAATTATTGGTAAACTTATTAACATGCAAATGTGCAAGGGAACTCATTATTTTAGAGTAATTGTAGATGTGTTCCATCTTAAGAAATTGGAGTTGGACATCATTTCAGGTTTTTATACATAGTGTCGAGTCCTATAATAGGAAGAATTAAAAATGTGTTTTCTCAAATGGGGGTAATAGTTAAGTTTCTGTACATATAGTCAAGAGAGAAAAATTATTTCAACTAGAGGATGATGCTGGTGCAAGAACAGACTTTCACAGACATTTAGTCTGAAGGTAATAAACATATTTCTAAATATCAGACAACTGTTCAGAATAGCTTTCCAGAAGGAGTGGTGGGAAAGAAATCTAGTCTGATCTCATGATGGAATTTGATTGGTATATGTAAAGGACTATAAAATAATCATCTGAAATAGGAGGATCTGAACTTTTAAACAGGCTTTTGCTTCTAGGTCTGTGTTTTTAAACACCAAGTAGAACCAGGAACTTCACGGGCTGAAAACAGACTGTATACACTGATCTTTCCAGGAGCAGGTTGTAAAATAGCACCTGCACTTAATATCTGTTTTTGACTGAACAATAACAACCATCAAACGCAGTATATTTCAGTACTTCCTTTATACCGTGCAAGGATTGGGATGATGTGTGTGGCGTCTGCTGTCATTTGAGTTTCAGATTAATTTCTTTCTCATAAGTGACCAATAATTGTTTTGGAAAATAACAAAAAGTGCATAAAAGCAGTAAGATGAGGACTGTATGATAATGGAAGAGCATTGTGGCAGAGGCAGAAGGAATGAGCCAGTATCCCTGAATGTCCTGCCAACAGGAACAAAATAAATCAGTTTCTCTGGAAACGAAAAGGGAACAACATGAAGTCACTACAAGCAGCACAACTGTGACTCTCCAAGGAGTACTCTCAACTGATAAAAGAAAATGCACGTTATGGATTTGAGAAACCTGTAAGGTTTGAGAAAACCCATAACAATTTATTGTCATTTATTCTATCACCCGATGACCCTCCCCTGGGGAACTGGGGAACACAAAGAAACACGAGGGTTGAAATATAAATAGATTTAATAGCATAAGACTAAATAATTAACAACAATACTAAAGAACCAGTATTAATCCCAATACTGATGTAAGATATACAAGAATTATAGTCAGCCAATTATATCAGCAGGAACCTGTGCACTCCCAGCAGTGGAGAGAAAACGTGGGACACTGCGAGCGCAATGGCTTCAGGAGGAAGGGAAGGGCTCAGGGGTCCGGCACCGGGGAAAGGAGTTCTCTGGACTGCTGCCATCAAGGGAGAGAGAACTCCTCAGCAAATTTTTCTAATTTATGTTGAATGTGACATTCATGGTATGAAATAATCCTCTTGGCCAGCTTGGGTCAAATGCCCAGGCCTTGCTCCTCCTCATGCCTGCACCTGGCAAGGCTTGAAAACACTGAGACCTTGAATCCGACGTAGCATAGCTGGCTATAAAGTAAATATTTTCATGAATTCAGACACTAGAGTCTTCTAAAAGTGCAATTTTCCCCAGCATTAGAAGAAAAGTTAGTCCTGTGTTGCTCAACCCAGGACTAAACCATACATAAGTAGAGAACAAGTGCCTTTTGGTTTTTTTAGTGTGACTGTGTGCAGAAAGAGATACAAACTCTGACTGTCATGCTGCCTGCACTATATTTTCTGACATCCTAAATTCCAGTCGGTGTATTTTTTTCACTCTGAAATATGGATTCAGCCTTTGGATACAGCTGGTGATTGAACCACAAGGGAGTTTTATACATTATGTACTCAGGAGGTAGGATGGCACATATCTCCCAACCTTCCTAATGCCAGTTTATCAAGAGCTTCCTGCTGTAAGTTGTAATGTGTCCTGTCAGCCTGAAATTACCTGATGACACAGGAGATGCTTTCCCTAGGTGCGTGCCAGGGAGTCCTTCTGTCACGGCTCTCTCTTAGCTGGAACCATGTATGCGGCATCCTCCACACACAGCATCTCCCCAGTACCGTTCCTTCTCTTTTGACAGAGTATCTCATAGGAGATCTGCAAAATCCCAGATCCTACAGTAGGCCCAAGAAAGTCTCTTTAGTTGCAGGATCCCTGTTTCAAGCAGCTGAAACGGAAGTCTGTTTTGTCTCACAGTAGATGCACCTGCCATTTAAATTGCAGTCCATTTCCATCACTGACTCCATGCCGTCTCCCTGAAGTGTGCTCATCTACATTGGTGCCAGCAGGAGTTGGATGCGAAGGATTGCGTCTGGCATGGCATGGGAGACAGCAGTAAAGGGTTCCAAGCCTGGAGTGCAGGGAAGACCTCAGCAATCCTAAACTTTCATCATCAAGAAAGACTGTTCATCCAGGGCTCCAAAGAAGAAGATTCACCAGTCCTCAGCACTGGATGGTTTTGTTGAAGTTTTGGCCTCCCTGCTGATTACCTAAACCATTTTCTTTGAGGGCTTTTTGCCAGGATCCCAAAGAGAGAAACATGGGAATAAAATAGCTGCAATAATAGGTCTGATATGATTTTGTTGAGACAGTGAAATTTTGTGTTAGTGCTAAACAGCAGAGGATGTAAATAATTTAGTACACCTTTTGGTACTTTTTGGTTCATTAGGCAGCCAGGTTCCCAGGCTCTGTGCACTGGCCTTTCCTGCCATGGTGGCTGTTGCTTAAAGAGACATGGAACTTTTATCAGGTTATCAGTGCCATCTCCTATGTAGAGAGATCCCTGACAACCAGAGGCAAGAGTTCATCTTATATCTTCTTCCTATTAGAACATCTATTTTTTTAATTAAAGTCCATTGTACGACATCCAGCATTTTACACACAGACATCTTGCTGAATTTCTGCCTCATTCTGTTACAGGCTACAAATCAAATCAGGACATCAGTTTTGCCCACTGATGAGATGATATAGGATTTATATTTCTGTGGCCCTGTTCGTGTCTAGACAGGGCAGATGGTGCCATTGCAATGTACAACATTATTAATTTGGGACTCAGCAACTGTAAACAACCATATTTCTTATTTTCATCAGAATTTGTACATGAACTAGCATTCACTAATAACATACTAGTGCTCTAAGCAGAAGCCACAAAATTTACTGGGGTGGAGAAGGACAACAGCGATGTGATGTCTTCTGTCTTCACAGGGAGCCAAAACTCTTTCACTTCAGTTCCAGGCATTTTGTCATTGGTGTCTCCCGAGCAAAGGAGTAATTTCAGTTATCTACTTCATCGGGTCAATATGGAGATGACAGGCAGCTACAAAGTATTTGTACGGTGCTGAGAAATAGAAGATGGTATACAAAAAGGTTTCTTTAGTCAGATAAATTTGCAGCCATTAGGGTTACAATTTTTTTCATTGTTGCCGTCTGGCATTGGCGGTGTCAGCCCTCATGAAACCAAGTCCATGTGGATATTCTGGAAAAGACAAACAGAGCATGACCTTTTATTTAATCCTCTATTTCTTGTAAAGGTTTATTTTTACAAGGGCATTTTGTAAGCTATATTTCTGTAGTATTTTGTCAATATTTCTTATTGTTTAAATACCTTATTAACAATGATTCTACTCCTACAAAAACAATTCTAATAAGAAAATTGATATATCAATTTTTATAGACTAAAATTTGAGAAGAGTGATTAACACCCTGAAGACGGGGGAAGGGAAGCTCTACATTAAGAAGATTGGCAGTGCTTCAACTAGAAGACTATGCTATGACTGAAGCTATAGCCAAAAATAGAAATGGATTAACATAAGAAAAGCAAGTAGCTAAAACTAAGGTCAAAGCAGAAATAGATGCTTTAGAATAGTCTTATACACCAAAACATATGAAGAGATACTTAAGGATCTTTCTTATTATTTACACCTGTAAAAAGTAAAATCAGTTCACAGTAAGAGGAATTGTGAAAGAAGACTAAAATAAGTAGTTAATTAAGAGGTCAAGAACTAAGCTGTAAAACATTAGAAAAAAGTACAAGAAACTTTCCTGGGTGCTTATACAGGTTTTAATATGTATACTATTACAAATATATTAAAAAATAACCTGTAAACAACAGCTATAATAATAACAACACTTACAAAATCAAAGGAACAGTACAAGTAAGTTATCTGAAAACTCTCATTCAGGTGCAGCAATGTAGTGACCGTTCAGGCTGAATAGGTTGTGCTTTAACTACTCACCAGAAAGTAGGCTTAACTAGATACAAGTTCTGCCTGATGCAAATCATTGCAGCTTTGTTTACACTAATGAGCCCAGCTGCCTAATTTGTGGGAGAAAAGCTAATGCACACAGGTAAGACTTTAAAAGGGGAGAACAGAAGGAGAAAGTAATCTCTGTAGAGGTTTTGGTAGGATCTGCTCCTCCTATAGCAGTAGGAGGCTTGGCCTTTCTTTTAGCTTTGGATTTGTCAGGTAAGTTTATCTTAGGGTTTAAGGGGAGGGAAGGCTTGCACTTATTAAAAAATGTAGTGTTAATGTGTTCGTTTCTAGTGTTCTAAGGTACATACTGATTATCCTTATGTTTTCTTAACTTTTCTATGTTGAAAAGCCTGTTTTCCTGGTTGATAGGAAGGTTTACTCAGAACTGCAGAAAGAGCTTTGTAGTAAGCACAGCTGATGTCTGCTTTTCCTGTAGTGACTTTGTTCTTTTTATCTGTGATTAGATACTGCTTGGTAAAAAGTATAGCTAAAACTTAAACCTGGAAAATAAACAACTGTAAATCTATATCAGAATAATTCCTTCCTGTGGGTAATTCTATATTCCTGTTGCTGTCATCATATACACTTAAACTGTGTGATGTGAGCATTACAATGGTTGTTCTCTACAGCTGTATAGTGGGAGTTTTCTTAAAGATGAAAGGTATGCTTAATGTGAGACACTCCTTCAAATTTATTAGGATGTAAGGGTAATTAGAGGTGAGGAAATTGAGCTTGAAATTAAGACGATAACTGAATGGAACGGATTTATCTCCATTGAGTAGCTCTACTATTCACAGTAAAGTAGAATAGCTATGTGGAAATAATGTGGTAGTAATATTTCTGAAGACCTCTAAACATGGTGTAGCAAAGTAATGTTTGCCAGCGGGGGACTTCTGCTCATATAAGAGCAAATAATCTTCTGTAATAGTCTGTGTAGGGAAGAGAAAGAAGGCCTTTAGGATTTCGGAAAAAATTGCTGTATGAACTTTGTCCCCAGTAGCTATTTGAAAGAACTGGCTGCTTGCTTCTATCTCTTAGTTAAAAAAAACAAACCCAAAACAACCCCAACCCCTGCCCTCCAACAAAACAAATAGCCAAGTCTAGGTGATGCTAATACTGGGGATGGGAATGACTGTTTACCTTTCAAAAGGTGTCTCCTTCTTCATGAAGGAATGAGAGATCAGAGCAACCTGTATCTAATGCAGGGATGGATACAGTTCAGCACTGTCTAAAACTCTGTCCTCAAGAGTTTGGAGCCACTCTTGGCCTTTGCATTGTAAATCATTCCCTGCATCGAATAGAAGGAAAGAGAAGACTGACTGGTGTCTAGCTGATAAGACTTTCTTGAGAATGAAATGGCAGAGCTCGCTGTACCTGGATGGATGCAGTGTCATCAGAAACTGAGTCAGCTAGGTGGTGATGTTCAGCTTCCAGCAGTGGGTTGTTGGTTTGGGCTTTTTTTCCCTCTCTTCCCTAGGGCTGCTTTATTAGGGAAAAATCTCCTCCAGTACTAGCATATGAGTCATAAGCGTGATTTCCTCTAAATCCACAGCAACCTGTGCAATACTAGATAATTAAATATTGAAAAGGTCTGTGATTCTTGTCTATGCTCATCCTGGTAGCAGTTTCAATAAAACTGCCTATTGTAGGCAGGTACTGGAATGTCTCAAAAGTGACAGATGGATGCAGTGTAAATGTATTTAATCATTAGCAATGATGGAATAAGTCAAGTTGAATCCCAATCTGATAGAAAACAAACGTTTAAAGTTTTGCCAATGATAAGCCTTGTGTGAATCCTAGCAGGAGACCTGTATGGTGATAGCCCCAGCTGGTCCAATCAGTGCAACTGCCCAAACCACATTCACTGGCACCGGTCTGCAGCAGTTTCAGGATCTGACCTATAGGCTTCCCAGAAAAATTTGTAGAAGCACCATAAGATACCTTTTAGAGATCAAGACAGTGAGACCATTATCTCTCATTAGGAAGAAAAAAAAAATGCTAGAGGGAAAGGGGAAAGAATACTTCTAACATTCATCTAGTCAGTATGGATGCTCCAGACAAGATAGCTGTTCCAGGAAGAAGAGCTAGCATAAGAAAAATTACTAGGCTGGGATTTTTCTAATAAAAACACTTTACTGGGGAAAACTTCTCCAGCTACACTTACAGTGCAGGACTTCAGCATAACAGTAGCAGGTGGATAATAATACTTATTACTGCTGTGTTAAAATAATTCATAATTACATTTTTTCATCTAATGCCCTTCCGAGGGAAAAGGAAGGGTCCACATGAGGTTCTAGCCCAATAAGCTTTCCTCTCATCCCTGATCTGATCTTCTGACTGAGGCTGCAGAGCAGAGATAAGACCAGCTGATACTGCAAAACCTGTAAGCCTCTTCTATCTGTCAGTAGTGCTCTTTCCTGCAGGGTACGGGCAGAGGCGTGTGATGGCAGCTTTTTTCTTGTCCTTGGTTAAACATAGAACTGCTGTTGAATTTTCTGTTTTGGAAGTCTGTCTTGTACATCCATTAAGCTAAAAATAAACCTGTCCTACGCTGAAGATTTTCATAAAGATTAAGTTCACAAGTCTGTCCTGAGCTTTTGTATGTCTTCGTTAAAGCTGCCTTTAACATTATTAGCTGTGTTGCTGGTTTTGGTAGTCTTTTGTGATACAGATCACTTATGAGCATCACAAGAGATTCTGCACTGGATTCTTAATCTGGTGTTCAATTATAGAAACTACTCTTCTAGGTCCAAATGTAAGAAACCAGGAATGCAGACTCCCAACCCTCCAGCCCCTCGCTGTAACTCTTGGGGTGGTAGTGGCTTCAGTCTAGCCTCCAAATCATCTGGAAACTGCCAGGTGGTGGGAAGGATTGTTAATTCTCATATGAGCATAGATATTCTTACTTTAAGGTACCTTTAAAGGAAGAAAATGTCTGTTAGTGCCAGAAAATTAATCTGAGGATTGTGCTACCTCTCTGCATGCCCTATCCATGTTGTGATGGTGATGTAGGATAGCAGAGTCATTGCTCAATGTGTCTGTTACTCCTGGAGCTTTGAAATGCTCTGAGACTTATTTTTTTCTTCCTGCTGTTAGTAGTCAACTCTGTTATCCACTCTTCCTTGTTTCTCCTGCTGGAGCAGAGTGATTATCTGCATGGGTTATGGTGATAGCTCTGGGATGCAGTGCAGCATTCCACAAGCATGTGGAGTGTCCAGTCCACCATGTTGGGATTGCTGAACAGTCCTTGGTCTGAAGGCGGATGGCTAAAATATTCTGATTGATTAACAAGATAGTATTGATCTTGTTTGTACACTATGTCAAACTTCAAACACATTTAGTAGCTATTACATTAGAAAAATGAGTATGAGTTAAATATTTTCAAGAAAATAATAGCCTAATTTTATTAGTTACTGCACTAAGCAGTTAAAGATGCTGCTTTCTGCAAGGCATTTGGCTGCCGTGTAAGATAGTTGAAAGTATATTGCAATTAGTGAGAATGAATTAGTTGCCAATTTTGTCTTGAATGGTTCCATTAACCATCCCACTAACAGTTGTAGTGAACCTTTAATGAATACAGTAAGCCACATAACCCACATGAGCCTGTATGGCTTGGTACATGCTGTGTTCTGTAATGGTAGCATGCAGTCAGGTTTTCAGTCTGATTTACTAAGTACTTCATCAACAACTTGGTATGATTTTTATTTTAAAAACATTGCCTCGGTGAGGAGAATAAACTATAACTTCATTTTTGGCCCACTATTTATTTCATATCTTTGTTCTGTGTTGAGCACTATTGAAGGCAAAAGTAGCAGATTAGTACAGGTATAGTAGGTTGATAATGTGCTGTTCATAGAATCATAGAATAGTTTGGGTTGAAAGGGACCTTTAAAGGTCATCCAATCCAATCCTCCTGCAAGGAGCAGGGACATCTTCAGCCACATCAGATTGCTCAGAGCTCCGTTTCCATGGATGGGACATTTGCCACCTCTCTGTTACAGTGTTTTACTACCTGTATTTTAAAAAATCCTTCCTCGTATCTAGTCTGAATCTACCCTCTTTTAGTTTAAAGCCGTTACTCCTTGTCCTACTGCTACTGGCCCTGCTAGAAAACTTGTCCCCATCTTATAAGTCCCCTTCAAGTGCTGAAAGGCTGCAATAAGGTCTCTTTGGAGCCTTCTCTTCTCTAGGCTGAACAACCCCAACTCTTCCAGCCTGTCTTCAGAGGAGAGATGCCCCATCTTTCTCTAGACCTGCTCCAACAGGTCCACGTCTTCCTGTGCCGAGAGCTCCAGAGCTGGACACAGTACTCCAGGTGGGGTCTCATGAGAGCAGAGTAGAGGGGCAGAATCACCTCCCTTGACCTGCTGGCCTTGCTTCTTTTGATGCAACCCAGGATATAATTGGCTCTAAGGGTGGTGAGTGCATGTTGTCGGCTCATATCCAGCTTTTCATCCATCAGTACCTCAAAGTCCTTCTTGGCAGGGCTGCTTTCAATCCCTTCATACCCCAGCTTGTACTGATACTGGGGGTTGCCCCAACCCAGATGCAGGACCCTGCACTTGGCTTTGTTGAACCTCATGAGGTTTAGGCAGTTCCAATTCTCAAGCTTGTCCATGTCCCTCTGAACAGCTGTTCTAATGCTCAGTCCTTAAAACTCATAACATGATGCTGGAGTACCTTCTTCAGTAGTATCAGTACCTTACAGGGGTTTTTTGGTGGCTTATGTGAGCAGTGTAACCCCTCAGCATCGTAGGCAGAATCTGCTCCATGACCATCCCAAGGCATATCTATGCATCTAAGATGAGCACTTGGCTGCATAAGCCTGTACTAAATAGCAGGTCCTTCACCTAACAGAGGCAGGAGGAGGTAAAATTATGCCTTTCTTCTGCAATAGCAGAGCCAAAATGAACTTTAGGATGTCCTAGTCTCTTCTTAGTGTAAGTGATCCTTCACTGTTGTCTTCTGTGTTACATGTGACACAGCTGCCAAGCTGAGAGAATTGGTTTGAGGAATGCTGGATTTCTTCTGGATGAGTCCTGGTAGTCTTTCTCCCTCCCCCTTGCAAAAGAAGGAATGTATGGATTTGAAACCTTGGGGTTCAATGGAGGTTGCTAAACCTTAGTTCCCTATTTTGTAGTCAAATATCCTTTTGAAAAAGCAGTGTCAGCTGTCATGTGTGGCATACCGGCACACTCAGGGCATCACCGTATTGTCATGCTATTTAAACACCTTTTCCTCAAGACTTGTGTTGTTCTGCTAACATCCTCTAGTGATTGGGCTGCTGAGGGCTGGGATCTACGTTGCTGTTTTTGACAAATGTGAGGGTAAAAGATGAGGCATCTGGGGGGTTTCATAGTGAGTTGAGGGACCCCTAATGTGGGTTTTTTTTTTTTTTTTTAAAGCTGGTCCCACTTTGTGCCAGGCCATTTCCTCAACATACCATAGCTCAGGTCAGCTTTGAAGATATGGCTCTGTCTCAGCTGTCAGTAGCACTACTGAGGAGACAGGGGTTCAGTGGGACATGGCTGGCTTGCTGCTGGTTGAGCCCTTTCTAGTGACAGCAGTTGGCAGTGGTGAGGTGAAGACAGCATTGGACTTGTGCTTTGCAATAGGATCTGTCACAAAATCTGTCACAAACCTGCTCAGGCTTGGTTTGGTTGTTATTAGGGCCACAGTTTGCAGTGTTTTCCTCTCCGCTGTTAGAATTCACCCCAATACAGTTAGCACCCATATCTGATAAGGGCAAGAGTTTAATCCATGTGTCTGCCTAATAGAGCAGATGCTTTGAAGAAACAGTGCTTTTCTAATGTGTGTTCTTCTGCTGAGCTCTTCCACAAAACCTGCTGATGCCCTGCAGGTCTAGAGTAGGTGCTCTGATTCACAGGGCTTACATGTTTCAAACAAGTTTAGTTAGGGTGGGTGAGGGAAACTGAAGTTGAATGATGACAGAAGCACAGTACTGGATTCTCATTTAACAGAGATCTGGGTTTTGCTAGAGCTGTTCTAGAACTCCACTGTGGTAGCTGAAGTCAGCTTTCTCTGAGACTTGGTCAGACATTATCAGCAGTTGCCAGAATAGAGCTATCCTCACCTTATAGCCTGTCTGCCTGCTGTGGATAACTTTGATTTGCTGGTTGGTTTTTTTTTTTAACAATTGTTTTTGATATGTAATGAGGATTGCTCATAAGGGAGTTCCTATGGATCCACTAATCATTAGAATCACTTTATGAGAAGAGTCTCAGGGCTGCATTAAACCCGTCTTGAGAGCCTGTAGGGAAAAGGCTGTGCTTGGTCTCTGTGGCTGTAACTATAGCGCATCATCTTTGAGTCCTCAATTTCTCACTTACTTGGGCTAAAGGCCATAAGTTGGGCCATAGAACTCTGTTGGGCAAGAACTGGTAAGCGATGCGGTTCCCTTTTGGATAAGTGTATGTGTAGCCTTTAGTTTTAAAAGGCATTTTTGTGCAGTGTTTCACCTGGTAAACAAGTTCTCTTCTGGCCTGTTAGAAGGCAGCGGTCTCAGGCACAGACCAAGTGTTAAAGTGCTGCTGCCACAGGGTATGGGGAATGCATTTCTCTGCTTTATCCTGTGGCTCTAGGAAGATTGTTTTTTAAATGCTTCTTTTCCCTTTACAGAAATCTAATGTTCTTGCCTCTAGAAATAAAAAATTGAATGAAATCAACTCTATAGCATTGTTAATGCTGGGTTAATAGAAGTGCAAATAAATGCAAGAAGCTGTAGTGGCTTCAGGCTACTTTAAACAAACTAGAATTATCTTAGCATAGTGAATGCTTGACTTCTGCTGTTTACTCAAAAGGATAGTAAGAATAAAAGGATGGAAGAAAAATGCATGTTCTACTTATTGACAGTATTTCATTGTTTGAAAGTACTCAATCTTCTTTATCTACATCAATATTTAAGCTTTATAAAGTAGAAAGCCGATTTAATATGGAAGCAGCTGCATTGATAACTGGATTGCAAGGATTATTTATTAATAGCTATCCTTTGGCTTATGTTTTGGTGGCCCAAGTTAGTAGTAGAGTACAAACTAGGTGGCAGGACATTAGCTCACAAAACCAAAAATGGTTCACTATAATTAGTCATTATTATCTTCAGATCATAGGTGTAAAGGGAATTGAACCTGTTTATTTAAATGCTTGGTTTCTGTGTATTGGGTTTTTATGTTAACTGGAGAGCAGATCCAGTTGGGATGAAGGTGAGTGAGAAGTTGTTTGTCCTGATAGTGAAATCTAAGACCTAATTTGTCCCTGTTGCATGCTTTTTTTGGCCCCCATGAGTGTTTGTAAATCAGTATTTGAAGAACTGTCTTCTGGTAGTCCTGGATGTCTTTATGGAAGTCGTGGTCATAGATGACTTCAGCTGACAAAGCTGTATTTCTGGCATACAAAGCAGGGGTGGCTTTGCTGTATGAGTACAAAAGAAACTTTAGAGGTGCAACTAGCTCCTGTGTTTTGTCATATATGCAGTGTTGCCAACATATAATGTGGACATGTTTAGAGTGAGAATAGATGTGACCTGCATCTACTACATCTTGAGGCTGGAAGACTGCTCTGGAGTACTTGGAGAACGGAGGTTCACTCTGTGATAATTTAATATCTACCACTGAGTTTTTTTCCAGTCAGTAGTATGTGAGTGTTATCCTCTTTGAGATTTTCCTTAAAGATAAAATTGTGCTTTAATTTTGACTGCCGTTGCTTGATGAATAATTCTCTCTGGAAAGGAAAGCTCTTTGTAAACACCAAGCGCGCTTGCAGTAGGTAGTACCAACATAATTTAGGAAGAAATATAGCTGTAGGGAAAACTCGTTCTCTCTTCTTCTGCATGCTAGGTGTCTCAGAAAATGCCTTTTTTTTTTAAAAAAAGAGGATATTCTCACTTGAGTATGTGTAGATGGGATAGTGGTTAGGGCTGTGCCATAAGACACCTCTGGGGATGGGTACTTATGCAGCGAGTAGTAAGCAAGCAGCACAAATTTGATGGTAGGGGAAAATATTATTCTTGTTGCTGTCTCAGTTTCCTTAATTTTATGGTGCACTTCTCTTCGATTTTTCATGATTATTCCCATTTATACTTGAGCAAGCTGCTCTGTTAGGCAAGTTATGAGGGCTTCAGGCCAGAGTACTGTCTCTGTGGGACTTACTGTGGTTTTGGTTTTTTTTTTGCTATAAACCTGAAGATTGAGGCCAGAAGTGAAAATCTTGAGATGAATTCATGTTTTGCACCCTTGCCAAATTTCTGGTCAGAGATCTCAGCAACTTGGAGAACTAAGTTCTTGAAACTGGAAAACTTTTCCAAGCTGCACTTGTCATTTTCTTATTAGAAACCACAAAAAAAAAAATCTCAACTTACTGGCTCAAGTGCATGTACTGGAAGAGCAAAAGCTGTTCTCTATAAATGCTATGTCAGTGAGGCTGGGGCTGCATTTTATGCTTTTGGGCTACCTCTGTTTTCTTATGGGCAGAACTCACAACAGCACCAGGTTTTGCCTCCTGGGCTGTATACTAGATAACTGGGGGGGTGAACTGAGCCATTAGTCTCTGGAACAAAAGATGATCAGAGAAAAGATACCTTGCCCTGAGAAGTTGTAGTTATTGCATAAAACTATGGAAACCATCTCTTCTTTATCACAGCTGTAGCTTTTGGTTATCAAATTTGACTGCTTTGTTTAGATAGCAAAGAGTCTGAGGTAGCGGCTGGAGGGAAAAAACCTCATGCAGAAAGATGAGTGGAGATGAAAAGAGGCAAGAGGAGTAAGGTGTAAGACTATAGCAGGTGTTATGAACTGAGAGAAATGAGACAATCCAAACCTCTTTCCAGCTGGAACTTGGCAGTTTAGGGTACAATCAGAATGCTCATTCTCATTGGGACAAAAGTGGTATATAAAAAACCATGATGTTTAAATGTGACTCTAGGCACCAGTAAAACTGATTGTGCCTAGTAAAGACAAGTCCTTGATATAGGAACTGGTTTCTATTATGCCTGTTAATTTTAAACTGTTTTGTGACAACCTTGCATAAAAAAGATACTTGCAAACTAATTTCTCCTGTAGGATGCAACTGAAATGGTTACAGGGAAGAAGAAAAGACTGCTGAAATAAAGACTCTTAGAAGATGGGACAAAGTACCTTAATGTTAGTGGAGAGGGCGCCTCACAAAATGGGAGGTAGCTCAACCCGGCTGTCTTAAAAGACTCATTTTGCACTGGAAAAAAAACTCCAAACTGAACCAATTGCAATTTAATTTGTCCCTCACACCTTTTGAAAAAAAAAAAAAACCTAAACCCCACACTTAATATTGGAAGTAATTTTTGCAGGTCAAAGACTTCGCGGAGAAGGGGAATATAGGAAGGCTTCCTCTAGAGGGCTACTAAGAGATGAATCTCACACTTACTGATTTCCATATATACTTTTTTATTTAAATATATAATATTAAAAGCAAAGTCCCCTGTAGATGATGTGGCACTATGGGCCTTGGTGCACAATTATGGAATCAAAATTGTTAGTTATACTTTTTCCCATTAAAGGTCCATAAACATGAATTGACTGACTCATCACTGGAGACCTTAATCTTACTCAAATAACATTAGAGCACATAATAAAAGGCTGGAAATTGATTTTTCTTTTTTCTTGTTTGTACTCTGTGTGTTTGCATGCATGTCCTTACTGTTTCCTGACTCTGAGGTATACTATCAGCAGTTTGGAGATGATATGATAAAAAAATTAACTGGAAACTGAAAATTCTCTTACTAAATGATTAGAGGTTACACTATGATCTCCCTAGCTGCTGAGTTGCTCTGAGAATTAATTCCCTTCCTGGTCTATGGCAGAGAACATAAATCTTTGATTATATAAGCTAGGGAAATATATTTAAACGAGAACCTACAGCTACTGTTTCATTATTAACAAATGTCAGTTATAAGAATTGTCTTCCTGACCCTGCAGGCAATTCTATACACATCTGTCAATGTTTGCTATCATGAAAACATAATGCTTGCATCTAGCATCAGTTTTATCTCAGGACTCTTCTGAACAGGTGCTTTATATAAATTTTGAAGGGATTAATCCTGGAGGAGGGCAGAGAGCAGGTTTCTGATCTTGAACAACATCAAGCTAAGAACAAAAGAACAGAAATTGCTTATGCCTGAACTTGTGGCTGGAAAATACACTCAAATGTCAGTGTTTGTAACATTTACTACCCTGCTCATTACCTGCATTTGAAAAGTTGATCTCATGGTTGGGGGAAAACTGAACTTAGCTAGTGGGGTTTGATAAACAAGTAAAATTATCTTAAAACACTGTAATATACAGTGTGGCAAACTGACAGCACAAGAGCTGTGTTTTTTAGTGTTCCACCAATCTATTCTCTGAACAGCAGCCTCGGGGAGATGGGATTAAATCTTTTAATTAGATGCAACCCCCATCAATCTGCTGAGTTTTGAGTCAACATGTTAAAGCTTTTTAGTCATTTAGAATGAAATAGCGGGTAAACTAATATTGGGTGGGGTAGTGAAGTGTAAGGAGTGGAAAACTTGTCAGTTCATCCCAGCAAAAGTCCCATGAGCTACAGTGACACTGAATCTATCTTGAAATTACTCGAACACAGGCATTCTAACTTAGTGTTTAAAGAAAATGTTGTATTTCTGTTTAAGGTACCAAGAATCCGAATTGTTAGCTAACAAATAGAATTTATATCTAAATGTAGCTCAAAGGACTACATTCAAGACTGTAGAAATCATTATCTGCAACAAGACTTCAGTAATTGCTAATTGGTGTGGTTTGTGGCCACACAGAAGGCACCAGAGCCGGAACAAATATACTTAAACCAATTGTGTATTTGGTTTCTGGCTTGCAGTTTTTCTCATTGGCTTGCCAGAAACCTGGTTTATGTGTTTATTTGCTTTCTACACCGCAATACAAACAATGAAGAGATATTTGCTTTATTGCTAATTATTCATTTAGTGGAACTTAAGTTTTTAACAACTTGCAGTGTTCCAAGCCATACTTGTGGCTGTGGGTGCTGTGTTGGCTTCCAGTGTTATTCCATGTTTCTCTTTGCCTGTCCCGCTGACCGTGTGAAGGGAAGGTGCCTTGCTGGTCACCAAGTGGTAGATATACATTTAAGCAGTCACTCTGTGTGGAATGAAGGTGCTACAGGTGCTCAGCATACAATGAAGTGATCATGTATTCAAGGGTGTAGGTAGGCACAGGAGTGGCTTAAAGTCTGAACTCGAACAGCATTGAATCATTCAAACCACCCTGCAGAGTCCTCTTTAGGAGCACGGATCTCTTGCTCCCTACAGAAGGAAAAGCTCTATTTACCAAGACTCACAACAGTGAATGGGACGTTTCTGGCCTCAGAAGTATTTGCATTTCCCAAATAAAAATCAAAGAATGAAGATGCAGTAGAATACTTAAAAAAAAAAAAAGTTGACACCTTGATGTTCAGCCTGTGTCTTCAGATCTGCCTCTGCAGCCATCGGTCCTTAGGACATGCTCACTACTTCTAGTCCTGGAATCTGTACTTAATGTTATCTGTGACTCAAAGAATAGCTCAATTAAATGAATGATATGTATTGGTACACATATCTCTGGTGTACTCTCTCAGGAATACTGTGGAAAGGAGTGGGAAGGGTCTGGTCCCAGTTACATGAAGAAGCTTGTGTGGCCACAGTGCTGCCCAGCTGTGACTCTGACCTTAGCCAGCTGTGCTGAGTTTCCTGGCTGTGAAATGGGAAACCTCTGATGGTGACTGGGTGTGCTGAGACTGAATGAACATTCCTGAGTTAAGTGGTTAGAAATTTCCTTGTGATGTGTTTCTGTTGGTGACTATCTAGAATATTGGCTGTTAGCTGGTACTTCCTTAATAAATCATTTAGCTGTGCATTCTTGGCGCTCCCTACCATATGGTTCTGATTATCAGGTGTCATGGATTGATCATGGCAATCACAAGTTGACTTTAGGAGCAGATAGAAGTATATGTAATACTACAGCTGACCTCATATTTGCTCACTCTATATGGTTGTTAATAGTTTTCTTCAAGTGTGAGTGGCTTCCCTGGAGAAGGAACAGGGTAAGGAATTACCTGTCCTTCTGTTCTATTTAAGTTTTAAATCAAGTCCTCCTAGTACTTTCATATGCACAGTAAGTAAGTGGGATACTTAGTGAACACTAAACTGGCAAAAACCTGTTAGGGAAGTGTACACAAAAAAAATTGAAACTTATTCTCAAATCTGCTATGATACAAGAATAAATGTTGGACTCAAAATGACTTGTGCTTTGAATGTTCTCACTAAACTTGATGCAAAAACATCTATTACATCAAGGCTGAACTTTATCTTCAGCATTAAAGCAAATTCCAAGTACTTCCATCCTTCATGATACTTCTAATCAGCCTTATGTTGAGCCTTCAGCTTGCTCTCAAGGTAGCATGTGGGGAGATTAACCTGCATTGCAGAACAATCAAGCTGTGATTGAAGGCAATCCTGAAAATGTGATGTATGTTTACTATAAAGGGTCAAGGGTGAGAAGATAAATTTTTTAAAAGAACAAAACTAAGCCTCAAACCCCAGGGCTTGAATAATTACAATGCCTAAAAAAAGGTTTTGTAATGTTTTGATGTCTGACTCATTTTTGTCAATGCCTGGAGCTGCCAGCACTGAGTTACTGATTCTCAGCATTATGCATGGAAGGAATTCCAATAATAAAAAGGAGTACTGATACACGACAGCGCACAGTTGATGGTAAATATGCCAACAGCACTGTCCTAAAATGCCTCCTACTCGTTCTTTAGTATACTGTGAAAATGGCTAATGTATGCTCTACATCTTCTGAGAAGAGCTTGGAGAGGCTGCACAAGCCATTGAAGGATGTAAGGAGCTCCAGGGACAGACAAGCTTGCACAGAATTTGAGCTTGATCACTTTGCTGTTCAATTCGGGTGCAGGAACATAGTTTTGTAATGTACTTTATGTATCTATTCCAATAATTTTGGAATAGTCACAAATCTTGGAGGTTAATGCTAAGTATGATATGCTTGTTTTGTTGATGTTAAATAATGTGTAACAAGTTACATTTAGCTTCAGGATGACATTTTCTATACTGACTGGTTCTGTTTAGTTCTGACAGCGTGGTTAAGTCGGTGCTTCTACCCTCTCCACTGAGTGTACTTGTCATGTCTCTTATATCTGTCAAGGAAAAAATAAGCTCTCTGGAAATAACCAAAGTTATCTGGAAATAACCAAAGTATCAGTGCAGTTAAGTGTTTACATGAGGCTTTTCGTTTTTGAAAAGAAACAGCACTACAAAGTTCAGTAATCTGATTATATCCTAACATAATCCTTTATTTTGATCAAGGATTTTTTTTATAGGAGACTTCTGTCCCTAATACATATCTCGGGTTTACTGATCCACAGATGGGCTTCTTGTCTGGTGTGTATGAGCAGAAGTATTAAGTTTGGGAAGATCCGAGGGAGGCTTTGTTAGGGAGCATGTGGTACAAATCTTTCCATCGGTATTGTGGCAAACTGGGGTTGTGCTTTCACCTAGAATGAGGTTAGGGCAGACGTTACCAAGACCATCCATTTCAGCACCAGCTGAGACTTTGCAATAAGGTGGGTACAGGGGTGGCCATGGTGGCTGTGATGAGGTTGTCGAGCATAAGTGGAAGCCCAGGACAGAAAGCCCCGATTCTGGGCCTGGCTGGTCTGGTGCTATTGGCACACTTGCCTCTAGATGTGATAATGGTGCCTCCGCTGTCAGATCTCATGAGCCTAGAGAAGGTGATTTTAAGCAGTTTTGATTCAAGATAGGTCATTCATATGCCACATACTAGGGAAGTGCTAATCTAGGCTAGCCTGGTCAGCTGGTGAACTTTTACCATTTTTAGTAAGAAAATCAAAGTCCAGCTATATGCAGAGGACAAACAGATACAATACTGTCTGCTCATGGATTCATCTGTGTAGGGAATACATAATGTTCTCAGACATTGTTCTCAGATGTTTTCCTCATGCATTATGCAACATGCTTCCCTAATGAAAGCTGGATAAGAGCAGCTAAAATTTTGAGTTACCTTCCTCTCCTGAGGAAAAAGCACTTACTTGTAGCTAGCAGTGTCTTCAATGGCTTCCTGTCATTGTCTCGCTCATAAATATTTGATACCCTTTATGTGATTATCTCTCACCAACCAACGTTGTGCCAATTGCCAGGTGATGTTCTGACTTTCTGCTCCTCCCAGCTTGCAGTCCATGATAAGAGATGGGCTTGATACACTCCTCGCATCTAGAATCTGGCTTTGCACAGGCATAAAAAGACCTAAACTCCAGAGTTGATGGTGTAATGTCAGTGTGCTGGTAGCTTCAGAAACACTGAAATGGTTAACAGCCAGTGATGGTTCTTGTCTTCTTTCCCTGCTAATGTGGTCTGGCTTTCTCAGAGCGCACAGCTGTCCTTGCATGACTCTACTCCCTTGCTAAAAATAGCCAATGTATCACTGAAGTGGCCCTGGTGGCCACAGGGAAACGTTCTGCTGATCCAGTATTTCACTGGGGTGGTAACTTGAGATACAGGCCAAAAAGCCAAATCTTTGTCTTTTCCCATGGTTTGCTTATGGAGCTTTAAGCACACTGCTGATGGTTCCTTTCCTCTTCCTCATCCAAAAGGCAACCAAATAGTCTAAAAGGAGGGGGTGTGTGTGCAATGGGAAGGAGACAAGAGACTCGGAGACAGGAAGAATTCTGGAAACCTGCTATAAGGCCTGCATAAGTATATGTGACTCTAAAGAGAGGCTTGTACTAATGGGGTTACTACAGGTGAAAAGAAAAAGTACTCTTCTCTTAAAGGAGAGGGATTTTTATTTGCTGAAGTGATAGCAGAATTAATCTTTAACCTTTTCATTTGAGACCCAAAATACTTTGCCATTAAACCTGTTCAGAGGCAAGAAAAAGTAAGTTAAAAAAATCCTTTTTAACCTGCAAAGATGGATGGATCTCATGATCCCAAACATCACAGAGCATCTCTAGGGGGAACAGAACTTGAGTTCTACTGTATCTTTCTGTTATAGAATCACAGAATGGTATATATTAAGATTTCACTTGAGACATTGTGCTTTGAAACCTGGTGTGTGGGGGTCAGAGTCCAGGAACTGGGCAGGTGGTTGTTTCAAGTGCTGAAATACAGGATGATGCTGAATTGTCCTTTTTTGCTGAAATGTATTAGAGCACTCCAGTGAAAGTCACAGCTCTCTTTGTGTATGGGTGTGCACAGGCACCCACTGCACACTTTCCTTCTGTGAATCCAACGCAGAGCAGTTTGAACGTGAGAAACATATATTTCACAGATTACCATGGGGATCACTGTAATCAGCTTTGAGACCTGCTAATGCTGTAGACATCTTTGAAGGACTACTGCTGTTTTCATCTTCATGCAGCCAGTGCAAGAAGGAATGAACATCATGTCTCTGTACCGTCGCTGGAAGAGATGCTTCTCTCTAGGTAACTGTACAATGGGCAGCCACTTTTGTTGTGGGTTACACTGAGCTGTGAGTGGACAGAATTAAGAACAACAGCTTTGGGAATGCTTTAGAGCAAAAGGTCAGTATGTATTTGGTAAATCTTTCTAATCTAGCATTGGCTAGAAGCCAGCGTTACAGGCCTCTGGGCTTTTAGTAGAAGAATACAGATAGCTTTATATCACGGGCATATAAATGGGAAAACATTTCTTTTTCTTGTTTAAATTGTTCTCTTAGAAATCAAGATCAGCTGTGCTTGCAGCTGATATGCTTAGTAAATTGTTGTAGGAACAGATGCATTACAGAAATGAAAAAAAGCACTTGTGTGCCAGAATACTAATAGAATTATGATGTGCCAAAGGTATTTTTAGCATCAACCAATATTAATACAGGGAAACAAGCCTCAAAGGTGGGAGGAGAGAAGGCTGCAACTGCTCTCTTCTAAGGATTAGCTGTGACTGTCAGTGGTGCTAAGGAGATTTCTGATGGCTGTTTTTGAAATATTCCACTAATCACCAAACAGATCCACTGTGCTTGGTAGTTACGTCTATGGCCCACAAGTAGGATTACTGGTCATGGTTATCCAAGGTGTATCTGACAAAAGTGCTGAAATTCCAGGTTTTTCCTTGAGCAGTGGGACTATTCCAAGGAGAGATGCTTGTTCTTGTTTGAACTATAATAATCCAGTTTAGCTGTAACTTCTGCTATTTCATGTTCCACTTCTTAAAATTGCTTTAAGAATAAAATCTCTGAAATTCCAAGAACTCCAAAATAATGATGCTGGAAGAAGGGAGTAGAATTGCCATTGTACATTGTCAAATACAATGGCTTCAGTGTTAAACTAAGTTTTTTCCCATCATATAGGAAGATTTCTTGAGCTGAAAATTCAAATGGAACTTCTTAGTAAAGTTGTCTTCATCTCAGAGGCTGGAAGTGCATGCACAGTGGACACAGTATGTGTTTTTGTGTTTGCAGAGTGGAATCTGCATTTGCACTGTTGCCTTGTATGTAAAATGCTTCTAAGAGAAGTTAAATAAGGATCTCTAAATCCAGTGTCCTCCAAAATGTCTCAAATGCTGAACCCTTGTTCAGGGCTTTCTAATGTGTGCAAATGTGTTTTGAGCTTGACTGACAGTTGGTAGGTCATGCTAATCCAGCAGTTTAAAAATAAAATTGTGGAGGGAGCAGAGAAATGTTGATGTGTGACATCACCAATAGATGAGCAGAACCATAGTTCCCCGAAGTCTCAAAACCCCATACAGGGAATGCTAATGCTTGGTATATCAAGTTCTCACAGAACCAATGCCTCTGTTTCTTCCTGCTGATTCTTACAGGGCTTGTTTAAGCTGGGGGAAAAAAAAAAAAAAATGACTAATTTCTTGTAGGATATCTTGGTGCCTTTTACAGTATTTGATAAGTTGTTGGAAACCTGGACCATATGTAAGTCATAAGTAGCTTTCAGAGTTTAATGTAAGCTTGAGAAATGCCACTTGTTTGAACCAGCTTTTAGAAAACCTTTTGCACATCAAGTATTTGGAATTTGGACTTGAGGGGTTTCAGGGACAGCTTGGGAGGCTCCTTTAGCTTCCTGGTGCTGCAGTACTTCTTGCCTACTTAAAATTCTGGTGTTGCTGAAGCTGAGTATTCAACTTCGTGTCAGGCTATTAGATCTAATTTATCTGCTGACTGAGATTTTTTTTTTTCAGACCCCAGATGTATCATTGATTTTTTCATAAATCAGACACAATATTGTATACCAGAAATAACCTGAAGGCCAGGTTATGGTGACAAGCTGCTAGCAGATACACACGTGAGTTTGGAGAACAGCTGAGGAAAGAGTGGAATATGGGTGAAGCTTCTAGAAAAGCCATTTTTGTCCAGTGCTGTATGGGAAGTTAAAAACAACAACAAACCACTTGTTTTTAGCTGGTGTCAATTACTAGTGCCTCTAATGATTTTGTAAATTTAGTCTGGAAGCTGCATCAAGGCAATGAGTGACTAATTTCTTTTCACTTATCAGTGATACAGGTTGAGCCTTGGAACTTATGGCTATGAAGCTGTGGCTATGAAGTATGAGGCAGAATAAGAATAGATTGTTTGTCTCATGCGGCTTTATTAGCTCAGCATTATCAGCAGAAGCTGCTTGGTTTTGACATTAAGTGAGCATGTACAAAATGACTTGGGAGATGGAGAACAGCTATTTTAGGTAAAGTGCTATTTCTCTTGTGTTCTCACCAAGGCTGCATACAAGGATTGTTAGAGGAATGGAAACATCAGATCTTTATTTTGCCATTCAAAGAAGCAAATGCATCAAGGAGACCTTAACTCGGACAACAGGCAACCTTAGGCACCTTTGCTCTCCCATACCAGAGTTTTCTGCCACCTCTTTATTGCTTTGAATAATGTGGCTGCCCACTACTCGTACAGAGGGAAGTGAATTTTATTGGCTGGACCTGCTTCTTATCCCTTGCCTCAATAAAAGTTCTGGTCTGTCTCTTGAAATGCACAAGATTTGTGTGGAATTGTGCATCTGAATCTTCCCTGTACATAGTTTCTGCTAAACTGTATACTCTGCTTCTGCAGTAGCATGATTCTGGTTGCTGCTTTCTAGTTCTCAGAAGTCTCCCTAGCATTCTGCTTGGAATCTGTTCTGGTCATCAGTGAGGACACTCAGCTGCTTCATCCAAATGAATTTGGGCATATGCATCAGAAACCATGCTCTAGCTGTCTCTGCTTGTGGCATCCAGTTCCATTCACAATGTGGTGAGGCTGCGCTTCCAAACAAGCTGTCTTTTGTGCTTTCAACTTCTTGGAGTTAAGAGCCTTCTTGTTCATAATTAAAAAGATTATTCAGAAAGACCTTTTTCAGTGTTGTCAAATTTAGCTTAAATCAGGGGTACACCCAAGAAAGAAGCGACTTAACTTCACAAGGCATATACTAGTCCTGTTTGGACTTACATTAACATGACCAAGCAAACTGAGTTCTTGTCTTCCTCACCCTGTAGTCCCAGCAGTTGCTTTTGTATCCACTAATGCTACAGAAGTCTTTCATGAGTGTGTGCAGTTCTAGTCACCTACTGTGGGAAGGTGTGTGATGCTGTGTCTATTAACATGATTGATGAACTGCCTATTAACTACTGATCCACCTGTATTATGCGTATTTCTGCATCATATAATCTATCATAGCACTGCAGTTACTCTGTAGCTAGTCCTTCTTGGATTGACCAATATATCCAAGCTTTTCTTTTTGGCTTAGCTGAGCTCCTGATTTATAGCAGTGCTTTTTGCACTGACCCCTGAAGTGTGCTGTTAGGTGTTCTTGTCCTCTAGGATTTTAACATCCTCAAGACTGGATTAACATATCTCTTTAAGACTGACACTTGCTGTAAGCTGCATGTAGCTCTCTAGTCTTCAAAGTAGGCAACTAGTGGCCACTAGCTTGTCTTGTGTTTTTGACAGATTAAATGTAATTATTACCAAAATTAGTCCTGGAATAGGTTGACAAGTGACCTCTATCCAGCATGGCAGCTTCTCTCAAAGTCTTCTCAAAGAGAGAAGCTTGATATAGCAGCTTCTCTTGCAGAACAATCCACTGTCTACTCCTGTAGGCAACTACTCTTAAGTTCTAAGCAACATCTGAAACCCATGACCATTGTCACATTGGCTAACTTTCCTGCCCAGCAATACCCTTCTTAGTCTTGTTAATTTTTATAAGCTGTACACATTGCATAGCTATGAAGAGAAAAAGAAGTTACAGACCTGTGTCTGTTTAATTTCCTTTGTAATATCTGGGTTAACTTGATTGATGGCAACTTTCTCCTTGCATCTTGGAGTTCAGAAAATAAGCTTCCTTTGCTCAGTCTTCCCTTGTCAGTCTCTGAAGCTTTATTTACTCTTAATATCCTTTTGGGGGTTACTCTCTTCATCTGAGTCTCAATTTCTTTATTGGTCTGTGTCTAGCACAGAATAAAGTCCCTATCTTAAAATCTGATTTTCTGCTTGCATAAAATAACTTTCCTTCCTTGCTGTGTGCATTTTTAAAGCAAAGGTATGGATGTCTTTGTGCTCTGACCTGAACAGAGGTTATCTGAGAGGTTTAAGACCCCCTGTCCCAAGTTTGACTTGTAATAGAACTGTTCCACAGCAATCTTGAGTTGCTTGACCTGAACGCAAAGTCTTTCCACTATAGCTTTAGCTGTTGATAGACATAAATTCAGGTTTAACTTTTAAGAATGAGATCTTGTGGAAGAAATCTAACTTGATGTTGTTTTC
The DNA here is from genome assembly GCA_033628505.1 of Tringa tobata. Taxonomy (NCBI): domain Eukaryota; kingdom Metazoa; phylum Chordata; class Aves; order Charadriiformes; family Scolopacidae; genus Tringa; species Tringa tobata. The sequence continues at coordinate 738,888 of JAHREE010000076.1, forward strand.
CTCATTCAATATCTTGGTAGTTCTGCTGGAACATGAAACTATTTAACAATAATAAAAAAAAACCCAAAACAATTTTAGGCATTCGGAGAATGTACCTACCAGTTACAGTGTTAGAAGTGTGGTCACTCCCAACTTTTCTGCTTTATATTGTCTCTAGCCTGTAAGAAAACCAGTACCTTCCCAGGGATTTGCATATAATGCTGCTTGTGTGTCTTGCTGCACAAGCCGGTAACTGAAGGGGCTTGATCTGACTGAGTGGCCACCTAATTACTGAAATGCTAATGCAGGCCTCTAACTGTACTAAGTTGTCCACTTTGTTAGTGTTGCATGGTGGCAAACCTCTTGTCCTATTAGTGTAAAAGGTATGTTGCAAGGTTCCTAGAGGCTGGAATGGAGATAGAGGAATAGCTCTTGCTTTCAGTGTCACAAGTATTTCTTAATGATACTCTGAAGGTTGTGTGTGTTTCCTTGTGTACTGTGCATATTGTAGCTAGCAACCATCTAAAAAGTCTAAGAAGACTCTGGCTGCTCATGTTAGCAGAACTGACACCATTTCCTTTTTAGGTAACTCTTTTCCCTCTAACCTGATTTGACACTACTAGAGCAGAAGCGCAGTGCTAGTGAAGTCCTATGCTAAAATATACAGTACTTTGCTCCATTTTCCTACTCACTATTTGTATTCCTGTGGAAATCTTGTTACTATCACATAGAAAACATTGGGTTTAGTAAATGGCCTTTACAGAAGTTCTGCTTGGTCTAAAACCCCAAGCTCTTGGGAAAGCTGAGGAAAGGTATGCTCTTCTCTGCTTTACAATGTCCTACTAAAATGGATGGGATTGATTATGGAAATATGAACAAAGTTAATTGAATACCAGACTACTTAAAGATTTCATCAGATAGTTATTGAAAGATGCATGTTAGTATCATCCATGGTGCTGTGTATAGAACTTGAAAACAGCGTGAAGTAAAGCAGATCTAAAATAACAGCCTACTAAATATATATTACTTAGCAATAGTTTTTCAGAAAAAAAAGCTGCTTTTCTTGATGCTACTTGCTTTATTCCTAAATTGCAGGGAAAATGTCATCTGGTCTAGGTATACTATGCCATGTTTGTTTCTCCTTTAGCAAACAAAAGAGCTGTTACATCTCCAGTAGCTTCAGGCAGAGCACCTCTTGCATAATTGTGGAGAGAAGTGAGAGGTGTTTTGCAACTGCAGTATTAACTTGAAGACCATTGCTATTATGAACCCTGGTATTTGCATGTATGTGATCTAAAGATATCTTTCTTTGCAGGACTTGTATCTACAAAGAAGGAAGCATGTTTAACATTACTCTTGATAATAGAAGAACTGGAAAATAAAACTTCCACTGTGAATTATTCCAGAACTTCCTTTCTTCCAGCTGGAGTATGTCAGAACACTTACCTACAGTCATAGTGTTGAACCCTGTAGATGTTTTCTAAATTCTAGAAGACAAAATCTTAATGCTGTTCATGAATTATTTTTTTTATGTGAACTGGATATAACTCAAGGTATTCCAGTCCTGGTGGGAAGAAAGCTTTCCCGGAGGACTTGGTAGATGAGTTCATGTCCTGCATCTCCTGTGAGTATGCTGTGCTATGCCTGTTTTGAACTCTTACCTTTATGCACTTTTAGATTCACTCTCAAGTGCATTTCTGTTGAACAGTGAAGGGAGCTAATGAAAGAGTGCAAGAAAGAATGTATTTTAGGTAAAAACAACTCACTTAGCAAAGCTTCAAAGTCACTGTTTATGTCACTTGTTGACTATTCTCAACTACATAATTTCTCATTTGGTGTCACTTTTGGTACTCGGTTTGTGAAGGTAATCCTGTGAAAAGGATGTTATCCCAAGAAAATGACAGTGAGTCACTGAATCTGGGGTGCCTTGTCAAGAGCAGACTTTGCATTTCACTGCAGGCAAAAGTCCAAACTTGTCTTACTGAGCTAAATATGGGTCTTAACTCCTCAGATGTTCAGTTTAACTCTTACTTTGAGCCCATGGCTATAACAATAATGCTATGTGCTCTGTAAATGACAAAGTTTGGAGGCTTTTGGTGAGGTTCTTTTTGATTCTGAGGAAAGCTGTCTTTCAAATGTCTATTTGAAAACTGCCATTTAGTACAGTTGGGGGACTCAAGGAGCTCTGTAAGGCTGCTTAAACTTTGACTTGTGACTTGTGACTGTCTAAGATTAGAATCACAGAGAGGTTGAGGTTAGAAAGGACCTCTGGAGACTGTAGTCCAACTCTGCTCAAGCAAGGTCAGCTGCTTTAGCTCAGTGTCTGTTGTTCTGCTAGATCCTAGTCCTGCAAACAATGTGCAGAATCGGTAGGATGATTCTTGACTGTGGCCCTCAGTATTGCTTTGGGTTCTGAACTTGATACAATGAAGCCTGTCTGAATTTCTTTATTACAAACCTGCCATTCCTCATAGCTTGTGGTTCTGCTGTCTTGGTGAGGTGCTTAATTGCTCTATTATCACTTGTTCTTAAAAATGGAACACATGTTAGAGTCATCAAGCACTTCACCAAGATAGACAGAAGTAGTAACTAGCTAGCTAATCTACTTAAGAGAAAAGTACAATTTCAGTAAGAGTTCTCCTGTGACTTCTGACAGTTGGCAAGCATCCCAAGTGACTCATCTTTAAAAACACTACAGAATTCACAACACTTTATTTACTCAATCATAGAGAAGCTATTATTATTACTGAGCAGACATTAAGAAGACAGATGTACATGGGAAATGTCATCTTTGCAGGCCCAGTGAAGTAAGAGTATTAAACTATAATTTCTTGCTTTTCAAGTGATAACAAATGCAATGTGAATTTGTCAGGGCATCAAGCCTGGCTTCTTTTAACGATGAGAGAAAGCTATGATATTTTTGTCAAGCTTTAATCCCATCTTTTTTTAGAAAATAAACTTGTTAAATAGTGTGAAGTAAGAGCCTTGAAGAAACGAATGGGCTTTATAAAAGGGAGTTTATAACGTGTCTGACTCATGGAACTTGTAAAGCACAGTGGGAAACAGTATTAGACACCAGCAGTAAGTATTTCATGCCTCTGAGTTGAAGCCAGATGTATTGGACATTCCTTAAATTCTGTAAGGATCTAAGTTCCATAAAAACAGGTAGCAGTCGTAGTGTTTTACTCTGATAATCATGTTGCTTTACTAGCTCTTTATCACTGAGTTTGTGGTTGGTTTTTTTTTTTTTGTCAGGCTCTTTTGTTTACTTTTTGATGTTTTCTGCTCTGCTCAAGTTGACTGAGACTTTTCAAGGTTTCTTTCCTGAAGATAAGTGGAAATAATCCTTTAATGACATGTCTTGATTCTGTTCCTGACAACTTTTGGCCAGGACAAAAATTCTGCGTTCTCCTCTCCCTGAAGTACAAGTTACCAAGCTGAGAGTAGAGTAGGTGGTGACACTAGCAATGGTTTTTTTTTGGTCGGGGGGAATACTGTGAAGAGGCAGAGCTCAGAAGATATGAGCGAAGCCAAATGATGTCTTCAGCAAGTGAAGAGGGCTGCCCTGCTAGCACACCAAACCCATGCTAGGTTATTCTTGTAGAATCAGCTTCATTTTAACAAGTTCTCTTGACTTCTAAACATGACACAATGAATTTACATTCATCTGTATAGAGGATGTAAGTGTGAGATGATACAGACTTAAGACTGATGTAGTTAGATCTGAAATCTGATATAACTAAACATACTAAATGAACAGGCTATGAGGTACAGTGGTCTACTGTTAATGTGTTCTTTGAAGCATGAATAGTGTTATCCAAAGTAAGTTGTATGGCAGTGTTGAAAGCCCTTGGGTGAGTAACAGAAGATGCAGTTCTTGTGCGAGAAAAGCCTTCCCAGAGTGAAAATTTGGTCTACCCTAAAATGAAGTCAATGGGACCGATTCCTTTGGATACAGGTAAGTAGACACTACTGAATAAGAGCTGTTCATACCAGTTTAAATTTCCACCACTGGTGGAGTTGGTCAAATCTGTGCAGTTTTTATCCATATCCATCAAACAAGGAGCAGAGATGAAGTGGCTTTCATGTGGCTGAAGTGATGGTCTGCATGTGTTGAGGTTGTCTTGAGGGGGATGCCTTCTGAAGCTGGTGTAGCCTCTGGGACTTCCACCCACCAGGAGCCCCTCATAAGATCAGGGCTCCTTATCCTTTCTAAATGTGGGGAAGGAAAGCATCCACAGCCAGTAGCAGAGGTCACTGTCTGCAGGCTTCTGACTGTGATCTGCTTAGAATTATGGGAGGGAGGTGCCAGGCATTCCTGATGGGCAGGATTACTGGATAATCTTCCAAAATGAGGCTTATTCCACTAAAAGTTGAAACAGCTGACTTGAGCCACTTTCAAAAATTAAAACCTTCTTAGCACAGGTGTTTCTACACTCACAAGCCTGCTTCGAAAATATTTCAGTGCCTCTGAAAAAAAAAAATTAGGCAAATGCGATTGTCCTTGCGGCACCTTGGAGCAAGCAGTCAAGGGCATAGTGCAGTTGGTAAACCTAAATACCTCAGAACTTTATCAGCTGTATCAACTCAGTTAATCCTTCAAGTTGTGGGATGGCTTCATGATATTTGGCAGGGAAGACTTCAAGCATCAGAGAGTTGTGAAAAAGTGAAACAAATAAGGTCTTTGGGGAAAAAAACACAAACCCTCCAATTTTTACAGCTTTGTTCTAGAATAATTGCACTTCTGTTCTGGAGTTTGACTAGGAAAACAGATGAAAGCTATTTCCTTGCACTTAATGCTCTTAAAAGTACTGTTGTTTGATCTCCTTTGCAGTTACACAACATGAAATCAATGAGAACAGCAAGTATCCAGTCGTGCTCTTAGCTTTGTTTTTCTGAAGGGGAACATACCTACTCACAAGGTTGAGTGGTCCTCTCTGTTGTGGCAAGTGTCTTCAGGCTGAGTAACTTAATATAGTATTGTAATGGCATAGTCTTGCATAATGTATAGTCTTACATATTTCACTTTCTAAACTTATATCCTTTTTCACAAAGTAAATACTAGCAAGTTGGCATATTTTTGCTGTCTGAATTAGCGTCAACTGAAATGAAAGAAAATCAATTTATTAGCCCCACACTTGCAAGTTCAGCTTAATGCCTCCAAAGTATGAATTAACAATGTGCAACACTTGCATTGGGGAAAGAGACTGTGCTGTTGAAAGTATTTTAGTTTAATTACGTTAGTTTTATTGGCCAGCTACGGGCATTGCAAAGTTGAGGGGTTTTTTGGGGGTACTGAACTACGTTGTGAGATGAACGGGTAATGTTGCCCTCCAGTGGCTAACGTCTAGAGGATTCAGAGCCTGGTTGCACTAACAATAACGAATCAATCATTCAGAAAGTCTGGGATTTAGGAGGATGTTAAAGTAGACCTATAGTCTTTTTTTAAAAAAAAAAAAAAGTACTGGTAATGCGTGAGAACTGAAGCGTGCAGTATAGTAAGGTTGTATTAGGATTGAAGTTTTTCCCTCAAGCTGTAGTTGAGAAGGACATTATTTCAGGAGGCTTTCCTCTGCTCACTGACAGTTGTCTTTTTTTTTTCTTTTTCCATCATCTAATCAGATTGCAGTTGAGTGTTGCATAGAAACTGGACATAGCGGCTGCATTTGGCTTTACAGTAGCTGCTTCTCAATGTTATCTTTGAGTGGACTTTTCAAATAACTGTAAAATACCACTTTTACTAGATTCTTATGGAACCAGTTGTCTTATTCTCATCTATAGCCACCTGTGCCAGCTTGTAAATCCATGGGTTATTTCATAAACTGATAATTCTTATCTACTACACTTAGAGCCGAAGCAATGTATAGCATCTCCATGGCTCAGAATGGAAAAGGAAAGCGATAAATCTGTTTCCAGCCACTCTGGTAATATTCCCAGGTTTGCCAGGGGAAAC